>JAQIWH010006927.1:0-12142 GCA_034695005.1 Cryptops parisi
GGGGGGGGGGGAGTTTTGGCACCCATAAAACCAAAATCGTGTGGGCTCCCGAGTGGGTCCTACACCCATCCAGTGAAGCCACTGAATAAATTGTATAATATTAAATTAAACAGTGGAACATTTATATTCGTCATTAATCCGTTCCAGAACAACTGACGAATATTAAATTTGACAAATATAGAATCAATTGCAAATACTTTGTGAATTCACCTCAAAATTAGTTTTGTGGCCCAAACCGTACTGTTAGCACTCCACGTCATGTTTAGTTTACTTTTTAATATTTTGTGATGTTGTTCTTCTTAAAAACTGACTCTTCGTGGTCTTCATTGAGAATTTTGGTCACAAAATATTGGATTTTGGACGACTATCGGAGCTTTATTTTGTGTGATGAATATTAGGGCTGGCGAATATAGAAGTTCCGCTATACTTAGGCAAGGTCACAAGTGGAACTTTCGATTTTCTTGCCTTTTGCACACTTGACCAAGTTAGTTAATCAGTTACGTGGGCCATAACTTTGCAAGTTTTAGCCATGCATAATCAGCAAAAAACAAAAATTTTCAAAAATTTCGTTTTTTGCTGATTATGCAAATTACGATTTAATTTTAAGATTTAATTCCACACGCATGCGCAGACGGAGGAGCCAGTTTTACTGTGAACGGTACGTGAACGTGTGGCGGTTGGCGGGATGGCGTTTCATCGCGGGAATTAAACATGTAAAGCATGGGAGAAAAATTTGTTCTGTGCACTTTTGTAACGAAAAGCGGGGTTGGCGGTTTATAGGGGGCGGTTCAACGAGGTTGTATTTAGTTTACTGTGTAGGTTGTAGTTTATCACTCTATAACATTTGCAAATAACTTTTGTAAATCAAAATGTTCAAACGAATTCCTTAAATTCATAGGTCAAAGATATTCAATATAAAGAAGAAGACGTTGTTCAATCAGCGGTCAAAATAGATTGTTTGAAGCGATTCATTGAAAACATGCAAAATTCAGTGCGGGAAAACGCGTTTTCAAGCGATTTACTCATAGGGTTTTCCAAAATGGCGCTGCTGATGATAAACAGAAAGTGGACGATACAGTATGAAGTTCCTGGTGAATCGAAAACCTTCTGATTCGATAATTAGATTTCTCGGATAACATCTGTTGTTTCAAGATGAAATTATGACAGAGTGTAAGTTCAATAGCATAAGTACGTTACTAAGCAATTGGTTAAGTGACAATCGTCTCAATCATTTTGTTCAATCAAATTGAACAAAATGTGCATTTCAGAGCAAAAAAGTCCAATATCTAAAAAACAAAACAAAAATACTTTACCAAGTTTTTATTTATTTATTTTATTTTATTTTTTTAATGTTTCATAAAGCAATCTAACAAATCGAAATGTAACAATAACAAGTTACAAAAAGAGGCAAAATTCCATATACATAGAACAGATCAAACAACAACTTGTAAGAGTTAAAACAAAACTCTATAATTCAAAAATTATAAAGAACATGTTCATAAATCTTTCTATCTATTTTAAAATAACTTTTCTTATTATGAACTTTAATAATATTAAGCATTTTTCTTATTTGGAGTGGAAGTTTATTCCATAGTTTTTAGGTATTGTAAGAAAGAGTTCACTAATTTCATATTGGTATCCAGACTATGGTGTAATTTTTATGATGTTATGTCTCGTTGTTGTAGGGTAGTGTCAAAAAATTTTGTTTTCCAATTCAAATGATGATTAGGATTGTTGATGAGTCTAGGGATTTCTTTTAACTTATTATAATTTATAAATTGAGGAATAGTTAAAATTTTTAGTATTTTTAGTTTATGGGTTATAGATACATATTTTGAGTAACCAAATAATAGACTAATTAAAATGTTGTAAGCAACAGTTAGTCGAGAAATAGGATATTTTGAAGTTTTACTCCAAATTATTATAGCATATGTTATTGTTGGGATAATTTTTATTTTGAAATTGTGTTTTTCTTTATTAGTTAGTAAGTTCTTGAGTTTTTCATTATAAATATGTCATTGTGTAGTTTTTTTATAAGTAAGTCACCAAAGTTAATTATTATCAATTTTTAGTCCTAGAATCGTTACACAAGTAGTATGTATATTGTTTGGAATTATGAGTTTTGAGTGTATTTAGTTTTAAACTTCGTTCTCTGAAGAACTTTTTAATAAGATCAATGTCGTTGTCCACCAAGTATTCTGCTACATGTCCTTCAAATTTGGGAAGAGGAAGAATTAAAATGTTGTCATCAACATATGAAAATAAAATCGAGTTTAATGCTAGCTTAAAGACTGGGTTTGTCGCTGCTGCATAAAGAACTGTGGCTGACGGCGTTCCCTGAATCACCCCGTTTAATGATGCAGTCTTTGTTTTTGTAATTGTAAGTGTAACAATTTGAAAATACCTATTACATAAGTAGTCATTGAGTAAAGTTAGACATTGTGGTGAAAGGCCTAACTTTTTGAGATTATTAAAAACTGTATTCTTAGACAGTGAGTCATAAGCCTTTAAAAAGTCTATAGTGATAACAAAATGTGGCTGTCTTTTTTGTGAAATGTTGTAATAATTTTGTATAATTCTAAGAGAAACAAATTTGCTGATTTATTCTTAGTTACGCCATAAGCGTTAACCAGTGTTTAATTTTAAAATCAATTAATTTATAGAGCTCATGGAAAAAGATTTTGTCTGCTAATTTTGCTAAAAATGGTAAGATAGCAATAAGTTTAAAAGAAGAGATCAAATTTAAAGATCCAGATTTATATTTGGAAAATATAGATGCTATTTTCCATTTATTGGGGGGTATTTAACGTTCTTATACATGGATAATATAAAGTTAATGATGTGTTAAGCTATATTAGGATGTGATTTGAGAATGACTTCTTTAGTTATGTATTTGCCCGGATAGTTTTTTGTATTTTTCATTGTTTTACTATTGTTACTAGGCCTTTTACAGTCAAAACCATTACTTCAACTTCTAAAGTGTGGAATGATAGGACAGGTAAGGTTTTCTATGGGTAAATTATTAAGGAAGTGTTAATAATTTGTTTTAAGCAATGTTGTTCAAGGTGCAGAACTCAATTTTCATGATAAGGAAAGTAAATGATATTTTCTTCTTCCATGTGATTGATCCGTAAGTCAATTGTTCTGGTGTAAACGAGTATTAAGTGACATTTTTCTAATTTCGAGAAAAACGCGTTTAAAGATCGGAACTTGCCTGTCTATGGACCACTTCGCACTTCTTGCACGAATACCCTTTGCACATATTATTGTTTCGCTCAAATGTATGTGTTTGAAAGGTAGAATTGCACCTAACGCATTCGAAAATGTTTTTAAGTCATTTTTGATAAAAAATGTTATTTGACACCTTTTTACACCAGGTTTTTCAATTGGTTTGTTTCTTCATTGTGATAATAACCAAGCAATTAGGCTACTGTACTTTCTTAAAAACATAACTCTGTCCAATCTAACGTGGGAACATTACAAATGTCCAGTACGATAATGTCATATTCAACAACAATGAAAATAAGAAAACCAATTTTGAGAAACTAAAAATTGCTATTCTACTTGGGTGTTATTCTACCTAAAAGAGAAATTATGTTCCTGTTAATGACCTCATAAATGTTCTCTCGGATAGACCAAAAGTAAATAGGGTCAACATTATTATAGGTGACTTTAATGTTGATTTCAGTAAGACAACTCATGCCTCAAACACTTTGATAGCTTTTTTTGAAGGGTTAAGATGTATACCTAGATAATCACCCCTACATATGTTTCTAGTAATAATACGAGTCTAACAGATCAAATTTTTGTTACTAACAACATTATCAGATACGTCACTAATCCTAATCGGGATTCTCAAGCAACCTGCACCCGAATGGTAAAATGGTTTTACCACCATTCGGAACGCAGATAAGTCAAATCGAAACGTAGTAAAATCAAATCAAAACGCAGAACTTAATAACACTTTTATTTCTTCACATTTTTCTAGATTTTACAATATTCAGAATACAATACTACATACACTAAAAATTTTATTATCCGTGCGATTATCCGAAATTCCGGTTTATTCGAATTTGGAAAAATGTGATCATTTTTAATATAAAAAACAATATATTATCAAAAATTAATAAATATTGTCGATAGCTATGGACAATTAATCAAACAAATGACTGTACATGCTCATTGTTCATTAACTGAAGAGTTTATTTCCAACACGTCTTAAGTTCAGAAAATACAATTATTTTAGGAAGCGGGATTTGACAAGACACTTTGCAAATAAATGTGGTTTTTGAGAGTGTTTATCAGTAAGAAATGATAAGTTTTGAGTCTTGAAAATAAAATCAGCAACGCGCCAGACAATTTTCAGAACGTCTTAACTCAAATGTGATTTAAATTGAAGTTAAAACTTTTGGAAATAAGCTCGTCAACTGTTCACGTTTTTTTAACTTGTACAATGTTATAGGACATAGCCTAAACATGGACAAACCTCACGGACAAGTACGGACAAGAACACAAGCAACAACCGAACACAACGGCAAATTTTAAAAATCTTTTAGACGTTGAAATAGTTTTTTGAAATTTGGTCGTTGTGTTCTGTTGCTGCTTGTGTCCTTTGTGTGTGTTCTAATTTCATGAGAAAGCCTTTTGAAACAAAGGTGAAACGTTGGGTGTGTTTTATGTTGTGCACCTAGTCAGTACAGTAATGTAGAAGAAGTTTTTTCTCATTTGTTTCTTCATCTACACCAGTCTTGTTTTGCAATTCATTCTAGAACACAGCCTTTATCACATACCAAAAGACTGCTAATTGGTGTAAATCAGATATTTTACTGTTCACGGGGGGGGGGGGAGAATTTAGTACCATCATTTATGGATTTTACTGAAATACTTTGGTTTCTAAACAAGCCTTTGGATTATTTTTGTTCCATTTTTAAAATTAAATTTTACACTATTTTTATAAGTTGTTTATAGTAATAATATTAGGTAATTTAAAGAGCATAAACAATTTTGACCATTTTATAATATTTGTATGACGTCACTTAACCACAAACTGCACTCAAAAGCATTGTCCAAAGGGAGAGCAAAAGAAATTCATCAATCCCAATACTACTACCACCATCTATCGGTAACATTTAAAACCAATTCACAAAAAAAAAAACACTTTTAAAAACAAAATATTTTTATATTTTCTTCTGTCAAAACTCATTGATAATGTTGATTTTTACCATTATCTAGTTATATGCTATATGTTTAATAATAATATACTTTTTTTTTTCAACTATTAGCATCGAAATTCATAAATAGGTTTCGATTCAGCTTCCTCCTCCAACATGCCTCGAGCTTTATTATTCAGAAAAGCGAAATATAATGAAAATATAATACCCGAGACTAATGAAGAAGGTAATACATAGCTTCTATTTTGGTTCAATAACACTCCTTTTATTTGTACTTATTTACAATCAATTCCGTGTTTATGATTAAATTGGAAAAACAGTTCACCATCATATATCATGGCTGCTGCTGTTCTCTTGTTATCAAAGTACATATGTAACTATATATATATTTGTCAACTATTCGAAAAATATATATACTACTTTTTCTGTATAATTGAACAGTTTAAAACATCTGTTCTAATTTTAAAATTGTAATAATAGTCAGTAGAGACAAATTGATGAAATGGATATTATTAGCCTTTTGTTTCATCCAATATTCCATCTTGTTTTGAAAACAAAACACTCTCAATGAGTCAAGGGGTTGAAACTTCAAATGTCAAAAATTCAGAAATTAAAAATGAAAACGCATTAACTTATCTATGAACATCACATAGTGTGCTAATTTTAATTCAATTAAAGCAGTAGTTGAAATTGCTAACTATTGAAACCTGGTTTAAAACAAAAATCTGTTCAGTTATCGAATATATTCTCTCTATGTTATAGATGTGCAAGTCACATCCACATGTCTAATAGTTGATTTATTTATTTTTTTAATTTAGAATTTTCAAAGAACAATGATGACGAAGAACGCGCTGTTAGAAAACTTACTACCAGTACATTAAACGTTCCACCAAGAAAAGGGAAAAGTAAATCCTATTTATTTTATACTCCCTCTATCTCGAATTATAATAATGCAGTCGAACCGCTTTAAACCGCTACCCTTGGTACTCGATATAAGTTTGGCGGTGAACGAGGGTGGCTGTTTAAAGAGGGCGGATTAATGTGTGGGAAGATATATTGCTGCCGTGTTTTTAGTGGTAAAAAGCAGGGGTGGAGGTTTAACAAGGGTCAACTGTATCGACTGTTGAATATCATCTGACTAAATTTTTGTTTTTTATCTCGCCTCTACATTGTGGGACTGGACTGAGATTTTTGGTTTTCTTTTCTAGGGAAAGCTGGCCAAAAGTCATTACAAAACGCAAATGCGGAAAAAACACTGATGAAACAAGCAGTGACTTTGGACCAAGAAACATTAAAAGATGTTTCAAAAGTAATAATTACTTTTAACTTGATAGATATATATTGAATTGTTTTTCTAGTTTGTCTAGATTGTGGTTTATGGCTGCTGTCCAAATACAGTCAAACTTCGTTAAACCTCATTTTTATTACTCGTGTTGTGCTTTTTAATCTTTTCATCAGGTTAAAACAGAGCACGATGCACAAGACACGGACAGTGAAGATGATCAGTTGCAACATTTCGTTAAGTGGTTAAAAAAGGACGGGAAGACGTTTAAAATATGGGAATGCGGCATATGCCACAAAGAATTCACTCATCAGTATACATTAACGAGGCATCTTCCGACTCATACGGATGAGCGCAATTTCAAATGTGATGTTTGTTCCAAAGCATTTCGACAAGTATATAATACTATTTTTTACAATTACAATTGCATTGTTTGTTAGAATTTATTTTTTTATATTATTGGAGTTATATTTTATAACGTACGTATTTTACAGGCGAGTACGTTATGTCGCCATAAAGCGATTCACAGTGACGCCCGCCCATTCCTTTGTTCTGTGTGTGGAAAAGCGTTTAATCGATCGTCGACATTGATTGCGCATCGGAAAACTCATTCTGAGTTGAAGCCTCATAGGTGTAATGTTTGTGGAAAAGGTTTCCATCAAAAAGGTATTGACACTGATTCTGTTATATATTTTAGTTGCGTATAATTAGCATGTTCCTCTACCCTAAAATACACAACTCAAAGACTAAGTGAAATACTAACCAAAAAATTAAAAACCACTTAATTTTTACTGACCAGGTAGATAATTGTAAGCATTTCACTCAGTCTTAAAGTTAGTTATATGTTGTTATTGTTATATGCTATGGAGTTATATGTTGACATCAGTTTATCAGATGTACAGGATGTTCACTATGAGTTGTCCACATTTTAATCATATATAATTTGAAGATAAATATGTACATAACCATAACTAAATATGGAAATTAATTATATGGAACTTATTCAAGTTTTATAATTAAAAATATGACTTTAGTGCACCTCAACGTTAATACCTTTGGTGCTATGAAGAATGTCTAGACTGCAGTCTAACCCATGTCATGTATTTTGCGACATTCCCCCACGTGACCTGCATAGTTGCATTCCACCATACAACCTGTGCTCGGTCGCCATTTTAGAAAATGGTTGAATGCAGCGCCACTGTGGCCATGACATGCCCTACAAAATTCCCACATGAGTGTTTTGAGTTTCTGCTTCCGTTTCACCAAACATCACATTTGTAATTTCTAATATGAAAAAAAATAATGGACTTTGAAATGTTGACATCTCATGGATCACCCTGTATTTTAAGCTTAAATTGAAACAAAATTATGTATACAACATCTTATTACTGCAGGCAATTTAAAAAATCACATTTTCACGCACACGGGAGAACGCCCGTATCGGTGTGACCAGTGTGAGCGAGGATTTAACCAGATGTCCAATTTAATGTGTCATAAAGTAAGCTAACTGTTCCTTAAATCTATAACGATGATTCGTGTCATAGTTTTAATGCTTTCTAAAGTTAAACAAGAAAAACAGTCAAATAATCATTGACAATATGGAAATCCCTCTTTTTTCTCTCCTCGTCGCTTTTATAGGTTCACGCACACATAGAAAAACGTCAACACGTTTGTCGGATTTGTAAACAAGAATTCCCTCGCAAATTCAGTTTATATAGTCACCAGGAATATAAACACGGGATAAAGTTGAGTGCTGCCGGAGAAAACACAAGCACCAACAACTTAGTCACTTGTCATCAGCCTAAAAGTGGTCGACCTACCAATGGGTAAAAACGAGTGACATCTTAACCAAATAAAAACCAAAATACATAGATACAGAATCCTATCTATTCATTTTATACTGTTTTTTAAGTTATTTTTTTTATAAATAAGTTGTTTGTTTAGCATATCCAATTTTCCTTCTTTGAAATCTGGTTATGCATAGTTTATATGTCATACAGTTTGATATCAACAAATTAACTTTTTGTTGATGTAACAAAAAAGTAACAATATTTAAAAACATATTGAGATTTTTATCAATAGATTGATAAAAATTGATAAAAAATTTAGATTGTTTTATATATTTGATATATTGTTTTTGTGTCCCGTTTTTTGGTTTATCAAATCTGGTCACCCTAATGAAGCCTATATAACTTCAGTGTTGTTTTTTTTTTGGATAAAATCATACCATAATAGCAAATGAATTCACTGTAATTGATTTTACTCATTTATTTTTTAAAGGCTTAATGTCAAATCTATTACACTCCCAAATGGAGATAAAACGATAAAATTTGGTGATGAACACCAAATTTCAAACTCAAGCTCAAATAACGGCGATACAACGAAATCAACAGTGCTTCATTCTACTCAATCACTCACACATCCAAAAGGTAAATTTGCACCTTTTTTGTTTATTTTTTTTTTTTGAAAAATAATTTAAAAATAAAATTAATAAGTAATTTGGTTTGGTTTGTAGAAACTCCAGAAGAAAAAGCCGAAGCAGCTAGCATGGTTCAACTAACAGGAATACTCATAGATTCGTTAACCTCTCCTGCATTAACAGCAATGCATCAGCGTGGCCAGACACCATTTGCACTTTTTAAACCATCGAAAGGAACACCTGCGCTGGTGAAAATACTCCAAACGGTTGATGGAAAGCAGGTAAACTAATACGCATTCCGTACGATCATTACGATGCTACTCAACTTTTTTGTACATTACAACCCTTTGTACACGTAGGAGTTATGTATTTTTAGTAAACTGTGATGCGATTTATCATGTGGGAGGGGGATACCAAGAGTTTTTTTGAGGGCGAGTGCATTGCTTGTTTAATTTAGAATCTAATTATAATTTGTCGATTGTCTGAAGCTTTCTCAATCTCATGACATCCCAGATGTCACGGGAATTTTTTTCTGTATTTCCCAGGGGGTTATAGGCCAAAGCTCTTCAATGCAAAAACAGGCCAGTTGAAGAAAAATTCCACAGTAGTCGGGACACAAAAACAAATTTGGAACGCTGAAACCCAACATTGGCGTGACACACTTGAACGAATTTTGCGTATAACCAAATATGTAGGGGTTTGAGTTTTAGAGGAAAACCAAATAAATTACGAATAATCAATGGACATTTTTAAAAGTTAATCGAATTGTTTGCAAATTTTGACTCGGGTCATGTGTGAACATCTCAATCAAATCGTAAAAAAGAATATTGAACAGCAACGTATATCTGCAAAAATAGTCAAAATGAAGTAATATGCATACTTGGCAACTAAACAAATCCAAGTACTACAGTATTATTTTGGACTGTACGTTGGTCACCTGACGCATAGAACAAATGACCATTTGTACAAGTTTTGGACACAGAAATCGTGTGGCGTGATCTTCTGGAACACACTAACATCTGCAGAAAATGATGCACAATGTGACAGTTGGCGTATTTGCTGACAATGTGACAGTCGGCTGGACAGGTAGGGGGCATGTGCTTAGTTGTACAGGGTGCTAAAATATCTGGAGCCGGCACTGAAACAAAAGTAGAACTTTTGTAAACACTATAATTTTAAATAGAAAACAAGGGTTGAAAATATCTTTGTCCCAGCCAGGGATCGAACCAGGAACCTCTCGTACTCTCCACAAGACTATGATTTTATTTAATGGGGAAAATTATAACAATCTATAAATGGACTTTTTTTTATTAATTTTACTAGGTTTTGGTTGCTGCTACTGCTGAAGAAATTCGGGATGCGGGCAAAATAACCGTCAAACCCAACTCGAACCATGGTGGCACCGTGATCAAAGCTGTGCAGATCAAAGTCCCCGTTGTTGCCATAGTCACTCAGAAGGAATCGAGTTGCGGCGAACTAACCATAGAAGTCGAACTTGTCGACATGCTGGAAACCATGCAGGAAATAAAAACTGAGCAAACGACAATCGAAGCAACTAACATTGTTGCTTTGCAGCAAGCGTGCGCTGGTACAGTTTCAGACAACATTCTAATGCTGGCTAATTCTAATCTCGGCGAAAGTGATTCAACGATGGCTGTGACTATAGAGCATGCATCCTTTATGACATTAGTACAAACACTGCAAAATGGCACAGTGTGATATTTTTAAGTAATGACCAAAATAAAAGAGTCCCAGTTTTAAAAATATCGAGCTTAATCACCATTTTCATGTGCCTTTCGGTCAGTGATTAACTTTGTGATCAAAAAGTTTAATGTAAAAAGATGCTTGATACTGTATGCTACAAGTGCTTCTGATAAAAGGAATAAGCACTCTTATAAGCGTTAAGTTGTCTTGTGCCTTCCGATTAACAAATGACAACGTAAACCCAATGAATTCTTTGATACTGCTACACCCAATACTGATGAATTTGAGTGGCAGTCAATGTAAAAAAAAAGCATAATTAAAAATAAGGTGAAATTGACACCTACAAAATATTGCAACGGTTGATAGAGTCTTGTAAATTTTAATTTGGAGATATATGGTACTCTGTTGCAAGTTCAGTGTCCTGTTTTCGGATGTCCATTTTTCAGTCATCATGCAAATAATGTGAACAACTGGAGGTTTCTCTGGTGGTGAGTATACTGTAAACTCACACCAGGCTCTGGCTCTTTGCTTGTTGCTAGCATTTTGTTTTGTTCTTAAAGTTTTTATCTGTATCCTTATTCTTTATCAGAAGATTCTTACTATACTCCATTTCAGGTTCATAAAGCAGCGTTGAATTAGTTACAAGCCAAACACTAATCAGTGATTGAAAACGTCATTTACTTTGTATCCTTACATGGCTTAAGTCACCATGGGAAAGTAAACACTAGGGAAGGACTACATTTGACTAGTGGGAGAAGATGTGGTGTAAACCGGTCTCCTAACTGATATAATGCTGCTGTATAAACCTGAAATGGAGTATATCAACTTTTTTTTTTTTAGTTTTGCTTGCGAGGCAATTGTTTCGTCTTAACAATACCCTTAACTTTTAATTGTTATTTTAAATATCCTTAAAAGAGTTATTTTTTTATCCCTTTGAACTTATTTATTTTTAAATTAAAAAGATTATTGACTTATAGTTGATAAGAGCGTTTTCAACTGCCTATTCGGAGGGCTTCATAACTTTTGTTCATTTTATAGTATCTCATCTTTTTCAAAAGTAGGTAGGTCTTGGAGTTTAACGAGGGCACCGACTGGCTTTACAGCTGTCATTTGGCCCTCAAACTTTATGGAAATTAGAAATACAAAAATGATAATGAGATGAGCATGATTAACATGGAACAGGAGATGGGAAAACATGATACAGGAGGAAATGGGAAAACTTCGAGAAAACCTGCCCCCGTCGTGCTTGAACTGAATCCACATGGCACGAGTGGGAGGCGAACCTGGACCAATCCAAATCTTGTTGCTTTTCATAATTTCTTATGCTGTATGCTTCTAGTCTTTATAGTGCATTATTTTGCCTGCTGTAAAGGACTTGTTGAAGGATGAATTAGGCATCTCAATACCGTCCGAAATTTCAATATCGGTATTTTGGTATAATTTAATTTTAATACCGGAATCCCGGTATCCACTTTTGATAAGAGGCTCAGAAAACTATCTGTGCATCGCTGTGACTCCAAATATGTTATTTTCAAGACTCAAAACTTATTATTTCCTACTGAAAAG
>JAQIWH010006928.1:0-12142 GCA_034695005.1 Cryptops parisi
TATTGATTGAATTTGTCTCCAGAGACGTATAATTATAAAATAAAAATAAAAAAGGAAAGTGCGAGAAAGATAGGTGGACTAGCCATCTTTAACCACACAGTTTACTGTCTCTCTTGTACTTTCGTTTTTTCCTACCTTTGTTTTTTACTCGACAAATCCTTTAGGAGAAAGACGAAATGTGGAGGTCTAAAAAGAAAAGGACTACCCTGCCAGTAAGGCAAAATGATTTTCTTTGGAAATTTTACTGGTGATAAATTAAGGTTATCAGGTTAGGAAATTGTGCAATTGATGCTCTGTTTTACCAGGGTCTCCAAATACAGCAGTGGAATTGTTGTCCAGATATTTCAGATAGTTTGGAGTCAAATGAATGTAAAGTCCAGGATCTCCGCAGGGGTTTGTTTGCAAAGTGTAAGGACCATCGCCATATTGAGGATTAGGACTATCGATTCGGACATCGGCTGCAAAGAAATTTTCGAAAGTGGCTCTAGCGTAGTTGTTTTCTGTAGTCCATTTCTGCGGGACCAGAATGGTGACTTCTTTGAAATAGGCCCTGTTTCTCGTGGACTTGTAGAGCGCTCTGGAACCTCTTCGGAAGAGATCCTTAAACGAGACGTTCCAGTCATTTTAAAGAAAAAATTCAAAATTCTATCTGAATCGCAATGAATATTTACTTGGATTTTAAGAACGAGTGGTTTTCCATCTTTCTCGGGAGTGTCGGGATGAAAGGCGACTACGAGGCCTTTATAAGCATTATTTTGAATTTGAATCGCGCTTTTTGCTACCGACGGATGAATGAACCAAGTTAAAGTAGTAGCGACCAAAACAACGATGCTGGTTTGGAAATTCATTTTCGTGAAAGGACTGGTTCTACAATAGTCGTTCGATACATGTATTTATACATGATGGAAAGTTGATTCAGATAAAGGTGTTTGATAGTGCATTGTTGATGTTGGGTGTTGAAGCATTGAGATCATGTTTGATTTTTGGGATGGAACATTTATTGTAATTGATGACTTATGATTAAGAAGATGCGTGTGTTCTACTTTGTTCGTTAGCACGTCAGTTCCATTACATGAAAAATCATAAATCATGAAGTGATTGTCTAGCTTATGAATCAGCATTATTTATATTCTGAAAACCTCAAGTATTGAGAAAAATTTACTTTTTTTTTTGTAAATTAAACAAACTGAGATAATGAAAAAAGTTGATAAGATGTAATTGATTTGTTGATATGACTTTCTGTGAATTCTGGCTGGGTTTTTCTAGTTCATGATTAATCATCTTCCAACTGAATAGAATTCAATTAAACCTGACAAACCTGAGTCGTGAAAGAACAAAACCAGCATATTCATTTTTTATTTTTTATTTTTTTGTTAAAAAACAAACTCTGAAAATTTATGTTTTTCGGATAAAAGAGACTTATACAGTCGGTGCCCTCGTAAAAACCAAGTTATCTACCTATCTTGAGGGGATAAATCAATGTGAAAAATATGACTGAGTGTATGATTGTATAGTATTTTTAATCAAAGAATTGCAACAAACTTGCAAATTTGAATTAGAAAAATTAAGTTTTATCAAGTTTACAGTAGTTCATTCCGAAAGGAATAGATGTCGCTCATGTGGACAATTCTGTACATTTACAAATATTGTAGACTTGTTGGTTGTATGATTCGTTGGATCGTAAAATTCCAAATTTCATGAAAAGGTGAGCTCCAAAATAGGAAATGTTAATGTGACAAGAATAAATTAATCTTGTCAGGAGAAGTGCTGAATAATGACACCATAAACTGACGCACAACACGATGATTATGTATATTGATGGATCACCTCCTAGTAGAGATTGCAATAATATCGATATATGCCTTTTGTACATTGGTATGACATTCCTATTGCATTCCATAAGTATGTTTCTTGCAAACACGTTACTGTCGATTCAACATTAACTGTTAAATTTTACAAAAATTAAGTGGGTATTGTTTATAGACAGGAACAAAAAATATATAATGTCTAACAGAATAATATGTCTCACAATTTCATACGTACAATTTTTAAACTTGGTCGATATGCCTCAATTTCGTCATTTCTGAAGGTGAGGGGAATTATGACTACTTCTCAGCTGTGCTGTTATCATAAGTTGCTTGAGATGGCGAAGGGACTTAGAGTCTCTTCCCGTCCTCTTCATTTTTTAGCAGATTATGTATTAACTTCTCCTGAAACTCGTCAGAGCAAAAGGTTTAAAATTATTATTAACTATCTATACGTTACCAAAACATTGTTGTACTGGTAACGTACTGTTAAAGTTTCAATTTCAATTAGAGTCCAAGTTTTAATTTTTTCTTTTTATGATATTGTATTTTTCTGATGTTCAGTTCTTGGTTTTTATTTTCTATTGCTTTTATTAGTTTGTTGAGTTGCTTGTTATGTAATTTTTATGTCTCTTTGGGACGCAATTTAAAAAATAAAATAAAATAAAATAAATATCTGTATCAATTGATGTTGTCAAGGTTTATGAAAAGAGATTTGAAAATGGAAACATTTAAATAAGCGTTTTATTCAAAATGTTTGACGTGTTGAACTGCTACAAGTTTTTTTTTTTTTAAAAAGATTCATGAAATTTGATTGCTAATTTTCAACGAACATCTAGTAAAAAACCATTCAGCGTCAGATTCTTGATGACTAGAAAAGTATCTGTTGCCAAGAATATAATGCAAATTTACTAAAATTCACAACATTACACGTTTAGTATGTTATGCGATAAATTCTATTACTTTTTTTTTAAAATAGTTTTTGCAGGTAAGAATAAAATCTTTCAGGCAAATTTCAAATTTGGTTCAAGAAGATATTTCATTATTTGTTCGAGTCATTCTATTACATAAAGTTCCTGGTGCGAATCAACGAGCGAGTCAAGAAGGCGATTCTACACGTTAAGAGATTTTAATGATCCTAGATTGTTTAAGCGAAAACTTTCTTTTTTCTAACCAAATAATATAATCCTACACTAGCGCCAACGAGAACTAGAATAACAGCAATGACGATGCCAGCAATGGCTCCTGGACTTAGACCATCCTGTTCGTCTTTACTCTCTTCAGCAGTGGTGTCAGTGGAGTTGTTTTCTGGTTCCAACGTGGTAGTGGAGTTGTTTTCTGGTTCCAACGTGGTAGTGGAGTTGTTTTCTGGTTCCAACGTGGTGGAAACGTCGTCTTTTCTTGGTGGTATAAACGTTTTCGGAACAATGTTAGAAACGTCTGATATCGTGTTGAGTGAACCGTTAGCTCGTATTGCAAAGAAGTAGGTCTTATAAGGCTCTGCTTCGGGAATATCAACGACAGCTAGTTCAACATCTCCTGGAGCTGATGGAGTGATGCTCAAATCGACGAGAGTTGTGTTACCGGTACTGAAGTTTTGCTGGAGTTCGTCCCAGTTTGTGGAGTATCGTAACTCGTAGGAAGTAACTGCAATGAATGACATTTCTGATGAGATTGCATAGTTGGTCACCATCTTGCATATTAATTACATTCTGTTTACACCCCCATATTTCATCATATTCGGCTTAGTCACTGTGTTGGGTGAATTCTCAAGTGATGAGGTACAAATTGTATTTAGTTACCATTTTGTTCGTCTATATCTCCTGGTGCTGTCCATTGTAAAGTGATAGACTGGTCACTGATGGAAGTGTTGATCGCTTTTAAATCCTTTATCTGGTCCAGTGGGTCTGGGTCCGCGTCTGGATCGTCTGGTAACGTATCTTCTTGTTTTAAATTTAATGTACCGGCGGTAACCGATCTTTCAAACACTCCTGTTGGCTTGGTGGTAACGTTGACATTAATCATGTAATCTACAAGTTGATGAAAATCAATTATGAGCAGAAATTCAGTTGTAGACCAACAGGAATGAAGGACTTATCTCTTACTCTTGATGATGGGCATGGATTGGGAAGCGACGAATCCCATTTCTTGAATTGATGTTTTCCCATCGCCTGCCACTTGCGCTTTCACAGCGTAGTTTCCTACATCTTTCAGTTTTTTGAAGTATCCCGAGTAGATGCCATCATTCTTTGTAACGTCAGGAGCTGTAAAGAACATGGTGGTATGTTGATCATGATTGAGATTAAGTATAGTTCAATCAACAAGTTGTCACCTCCATTTCCATTGTCTAAAAGCTGTATAAGTTTTGTCCCTGAGTTGGGTGTTATGACTTGGGCTATTACAGCTGCGTTAATGACAGCACTGTTGCCTTGCGTGACTTCAGCAAATATGATGATGACTGACTTTTTATTCCGTTTCTAAATTAAAATGATAGAACAACATTGTTTGAAAGACTTAATTTAATATCTTCACACTATATCACAAATAGAATGAAGATATTAAATTTTCAATATAAGAAAAGTAATCGTACGCCCAATTCGACCCAGCAGCGTGTTGTGATTGGTTTGACGTCATTGCCTCGGGATTTCGAAGTCACGGTCACTGTGATGTTGTTTTGGTCTTTTCCTAGTCGTTCGATTGTATAATGGTATTTTCCAGGCTATGCATTATAACCCACATTCTCATAAGTTATTGTAGTTAAAACCAAGGGATAACATATAAAAATATAATTACACCCACGTCTAAAAGTTCGAATCGGAATGAAATTTTCTGGAGTAGTTTGTCATCTGTGCCGTTGCCGTTTAGGACTGACTCGTTTAAGTTTGGTCCAATGATGTCAACATTTGTGATGTCGTCTTTTTCGAAGTACTGAAAATTGATGATTGTGGAATTACCAACTGTTTTGTCAATGGAGAATGATCCATTGATTGATTTTTCGTTTGCAGCGGTCGTGTGAACTTCCTCCGCTATCTGTGTACAATGAAAACAAAAGTTATGACCGTTCGTCGATTTGTTTTGAGGTACAGTACAACTGATGCATTCTCGGTTCAGCGTACTTTTACTGGTAGATCGAAATCGGCTGTTTGGTATGTAATTGCATCGAAGAAGGCTGAACCAAGTGCTTCCATGCTTCCTTCACCGACAAAGTATGCTTTACCACCAGTGTCATTTGCCAACTGTGTTATTTGGGCCTCGGCAGAGTTTGTGAAGGCGATGGTGTTGACTCTTACGCCAGCATTTATTATATCTTGCCGAACGTCTTTTATATATGGGCTTCTATTTTCTTCTCCGTCAGTCAAAAGAATAATCACTCCTCCGTTTTCTTTTCTGTATTCCTTCAATTGCTAAACACACAGGAGTACAAAAAACACACGTTTTCATAAAACTTTTGGCATAGAATAAGATTAACAATTAATTGGTGCTGGTACTTCATCGTGGTAATAGTTTACAACATCACACAAGAAAAGGACACCTTATGTACCCCATTTCACAATTGAATAACTTTCTTGGACTCTTCGCTCTATTTGTAACTTTTGTGATTACAATGCAATATTAATTCATTCATTAGTTGACGAGCCCGCTTTGTCCATGAGGGTCGCGGTGGGCAAGCCCATGAACAACTTTTTTCCAGTTCTTTCGATCTTCCGCCGCAGCACAAATACCGGGCCAATCACCAAGAGAGACCCTCTCGCAGACTTCGAGAAATTTAAATTCGCGAAACTATGTATGAAGCGTATTCTCAAAAGGTATTTTTAATCCAACTGTATGTGAGTGAAAAGAATTGTCATTAGAATGCTTTTAAAAAGTTTTTTTAAAACCATTTTTTTGTTGTTGAAAGAATGCTTCTGAAAAAGATCGTAATGAACGACATACTGGCTTTTTGAATCTTTATGCAACTACGCAGCTCCAATTTCGTACAATTATGAAAAACGTTCCAACTGAAATTCTTTTCACTTGCATTTGAGAAATTAATCGTAGTGCGAGTCTCACGCACCAACTGACAAGAGTAATTCATTTTAGGCAACAACTGTATAGTTTTGGACCTTTATTATGTAGCAACAAGCCATGTTCTTCCAGTTACTGTGCAGGAACCAAAATGAATACCTATACTGTACAGTATGTATCCACTTTGGCAGGGAAGGGAGGTGGGAGGAAGAGTTTCTTATACAATGATGTAGGTTAGATATCGAGCTAACATTTGAGAAATCGGAAAAATCGGATTTGGTGTCAATAAAACTTCTACAGCCCTGGAGCCACCATTAAAATTCCAGCTCTCGTATATACAAAATTTACGGTAACAAGCTACGAATGTTTACCTGTAATGCACTTTGCAGACCACAGCCAATGCATGTAAATCCGATGGTTTTAGGCGGTAGTTCGTTAACGAGTTCTTCTCTGACAGTTTGGTTGTCGATGTATTTCATGATGCCTTTATAATCCGTTGTACTGCTGAACCAAACAATGCCAACAGCACTTCCTTCTTTGACTTCGTCTCTCAACCAGCCTGTGACGGTATCGGTGGCCATTTTTAATCTTGTATATTTAGAAGGCCTTGGCTATAAAGATTCATAAAATGGAAAGCTCATTAAATAAATATTTATGTGTAGCTCTACATGTTAGTGTGATACAATACAGCAGTACCCTGCTCTTTAGCGTTACGCTAATATGGCGATTTTTGGTTGTCTTAAGTTGAGTATGTTCGGTACTTGCTCATCAATTAATTTATTCTACTCTCGTGTTGTTGTTTTTGTAGCTAATTGCGCACAAAACATACAGCATAACGTGTTATTTAGCTTCTACACTGTATACGCATTTGCAAGTGAAAGAAAGGCTGTTTCTTTTTTAGGCAGTTTTTGTTTTTGTTTTTTTGCAGGAACCTTGTCTGCCTGCATTATGAGCGGGTACTACTGTATAAAAAAATATACAGAAACGTATAGATGTGTACCTCGTCCATACTACCGGATACATCCAGTACGACAGAAAAGGTATCTTCTCGCTGTTGTAGAATGGTGAATTTTGTTGTTTCATCTGGCATCGACTCCATCGGAAGGCTGTAACGAATTGTTGGCATCATTGATATTTTGAAATTCAGATAATGTAACTCGCAAATTGAGTCACTGAACGTAAAACAAAATACAGCAGCTTGCATATACTGATGAGCGCATAATGTTTTTTTCCTTGATTTGTGTTGACGTGACATGGCACGTGGTTCTTGTATGCAACTGAGTCAGTCGGTGGTGTGCCCTTGTTCAATTCCAAGTATTGTACCTGTATGCAACTGATGACCATTTAATTTATTACTATAATACCGGTCTTACTTTTTGTCGTTTTTGAAATCTTCATTATTGAGAATGACTTCCCAAGTACTTTGGTAGTTGCACATGATGTTTTGTTTGTTGGGTGCGCGGATGTTATGGGAATTTTTGTCACAGAAATAATGAACCTAAAAGACAATGAAAATGATCCTGGAACTAGGCACTCCACGTCGATAGATCTAATTTTATTTCTCATTTTAAACATGGAATTAAACTTACTTCAGGTAGGAAATGATAAGACGCCATAGATGTACTTGCATCATTGTTTTGTAAGTTGGGCTGGAAGAAACAGTTTTCATCTGGGAACCCACTAATATCATAATTACATGCATTGTTGTTGATTGGATCCCTAAAAAAATATTTTATCACAGTATGAATTTATTTCATCAAACGTTGAAATTAAATTCAACGTAGTCAAGAAGTTTACCAGTAAATTCCTTCCAACTTCTTGTCAGCGCACGAGTTTGGCGTCAATTCATTATTGTAACTATCGTAATAGAACATTGGGAACTGAGGATTTTTGTAGATACCAAATTCATCAAATATACCATATCGCAAGTGAGCCCACTCGTGAACGAATGTCTTTCCTGAAACATGTCAAGTGATAGAAACTGATGAGTATAGTCGAGCCTCACGTGATCCTCGTCATGGAAAAATATTGCACGAACAACATTTTAGCTTATACAAGCGCTTAATTTGTGCAACATTTCGTAACACCCTCTCTCGATGCGCTTTTTGTGATACAATGATTTTTGTACACGTTGATACAGTAATCAATTAAATTGATACGTAAACAATTGTTTGAATAAATTGATACCGTAATAGTGTTTAAATCTTTCCATAATGGACGTAGATATATAATGTATAGGATTTACAAAGTCCACTCGCTTTCACCCCAGATGCATTATGTTTTCTTATAACTATTCTTATAATAATTCACTAGCAGTACCCCAGGCTACGCTCGCGGTCGTTTTACAATTCAACCATTAAAACGGGAATCAAAAAAGCTTGGGTTCAACCGAAAGTTTATTAAATCTAGAGAAACTCGCGCTTGCACCCGATGCTGTCTTCAACCGCCATGACTTACCACTATCGTGGTACGTCACGCGCAGGCGCAACACCCGCTCTATACTGCTGCCCGCAGCACGAAGCTTATAAGAATCTCGTGATCATCCGAGATTAGCTATCAAAGCGTACATTGAATCTGGATAAAACTTATTATGTTATCTGGGACCTCTAATATGCTGACAAAAAAAATCGAGCCAATCGGATCAATAGTTTTTGCGTGGTAGAGTCACAAATATACAGACGGTCTTTCGCATTTGTATATTAGTAGGGATAACAACAGCAAAGAATTTATTTTTTTTTTCACTTTTGGGTGGAGGGCACAGTTTAGTTAGTTCACTAATTAAAAAAAATGGAAACTCCATTTGATAAAATAGAGTTGAGATTGTGCACAGAGATAACAATCACTATAAGAGTTGTCAAGTAACAGCCAATTGATTTTTCTATTGCATCACTGAGCTGTGTTCGTTGTGAGAGTTTAGCTCGTTCCATGAAATGTAATTCTACTCTAATACACAGCTCATTGCGTGAAATCTGGTTGTAGAGAATAATTCGTTATATAGGAGGCTCGACTTTTGACGCAGAATGAGCTGAACACAAGTAGAATTAATTATTGAGAAAATTGTCCATATAGGTTGATATTGTACCTGGATCTCCAAAGATAGTGGTTGAATTTTGATGCAAATACTTGAGGTAGTTTCGAGTCAAGTGGATGTAAAGTCCTGGATGTCCGCAAGGAAGCGGTTGCATAGTATAAGGGCCATCTCCATACTGAGGGTTTGGATCGTCAATGCGGATATCTGCTGCCAAGAAAGTCTGGCTGGTGGCGCGCGTATAATTCTTTAAAGGGGTCCATTTCTTAGGCACCAAGATGTACACTTCTTTAAAATACGCCCTCGATTTTGTTGCATAGAATAAAGCTTTCGAGGCATTGTTGAAAAGTTCCTTACAAAAATCAACATGAATTTAGTATTATTATGCTGTTGAACCAAGTTCGCAGTTTCAAAGAGAAAGACTTTTTCAAGATGAAAAAGTAATGTATTTTATACACTGATAAAAACCTCTCTTAGTGAATAGCTGTGTAACCTTCACTCGAGTGTTGAGAGGTTCACAAGATAACACTAATCTTTGAGAATTTAGAGCTTTTTTAGGTTTTCCCAACATTAGAAGTTAAGTATGTATTTTCTTAAAGAAGATTAGAAATGACCAAAAATATATTAAATAAAAAATTGCCAACGGACTAATGATTTTACAATAATTTTTTTGCATCATCAAAAGTTTGAGACTAATCATCTCAAGTTAAATTTCAGCCTAAGAATATTCTATGTATTAATGATTCAGTCCATCACACTTGCCACTTGATCACGCGAATCTGGCTGAGATTCATGTGATCAGTTTATAAAGCAATGATAATTGTTTTAAACTGCGAATGTGATTGAATGGCCCTTTTACACCAGTATAAAAAGGTGTTAAGTAACATTAATTTTACAATTTCGAGAAAAACTCGTTTAAGGATCTGAACTTGCCTCACTGTCTATGGGCTACTTCACACTTCTTGCACTAATAGCTTTGCATATATTGTTATTTCGGCTCAAAATTATGCATTAATGGCACGATTGCACCTAACACGTTCGAAAATACCTCTAGGTAATTTTTGACAAAAATGTTACTAAACACTTTTTTTACACCAAATCCTTCGATTAATTTCGATTGCCAATGTATTAAGTTGACAACTATGGGGGTGGTATTGTTTTAAAATCTCTCAAGTAAAAATGTTTTAGTAACCCTTACTTCAATTTTGGGAATAAGTGGTAATCCTTCTTCTTCTGGTGTGTCCGGATGAAATGCGACTATAATATCTCGATAACCATTGTCCACAAGCTTGATTGCCAATGTGTAATGCGTGCTGACACACAGTCCGGCAAATGCAACGATAACACAAATCCAATTCAATTTCAGATGCATTTTTGACAGTCAAGTTTATTAGACCGTGCAGACTGAAATTGTTATGCTTCTCGTTTATTTTATCTCTGCGGTCTAAAATATTTTGGTGGATGTTCACAATTTATAATGATGTTTGATTATAGTATCTTTAGTATCAGGGTTGCTGATTTCACTGTGACATACACTGACAATGCGTATGTACACAGTCATAAAAAAAAATTAAACTGTCAAAGTGGAATCGTCATGTAATGATGCTTGAAAAAACAAGAATATAGATATCGTGATAATGATAAAAATTTGGTATTGCTAATTTTTCAAAAAAAAGATAATTCCTGAATTTGAGTTTGTAATTCATAATGATGTCACATTTTTTAAACTCTCTTCAGCACTTTTACCTTGTGATAATAATCAGTCTGATGATGCATAGACGTGAACGTTACATCAATTTGTATTTATCAATTGACATTGAGCGTAACTTCATATTATAGTTAAGTTTTATATCGATGCATGCTTTACATCCATGTAAAGCATGGAAATATTACTTGAGCTTGTGTGAAGCGTCACAAAACAGGACTATACCAAGAATAAGCTTGGAAATCAGATTGGCGGGAACTCAAAAATGTTTTTAGATAGACATTGGTATTTTAACACACAATTTTTGGTGATGTGTTTTCGATAAATTAAAGACATTACACGAAGTGGTTATAAATTTCAACACTAAATTGCGTGATTGTAAGAGATTAGATTTTTTAGGATTTTGTTGGAATTCGAAGCATTTGATATATAATTAATGATATAGATAACTATCACTGACATGATTTCAATAAACATGTAGGCCTACATGGGGTAGTCTAAAATGAAATTTTATAACTTTGTAACGGTAAAAACATTTATTCAGGACAATAAAAATTGATGGTTCAATTTTGGTTCAATGTGATTGCCATTGGTGATATCAGACATTTCATCTGAAGTCAAATTCTTAGCCAAAGTTGCTGCAACATATGTTCAGGCGTTACGTTTTTAACTGCTCAACTTGATCACGCAAACTTAGTGAAAAGTTGGAATTGTTGCCGTAATTATTAACTACTCAATAAGGTTAATTAGCATTAAGTCATCGTGCTTTGAGAAATACCAATAGAAGAAACATGAAAACAAATACGCAATATATAAATAAAAAATTGAATAAATTTTGAATAATTTTTTATGCATACAAAGTTGTAAAGTTTATTTTGGACTACTTTGTATAATTACCCTGTAAATTACGATAAAATTGATGAGTTTGATTACGGCGATCAACTTGTAACTTGATTGGATGATGATATAATATTGAGAAATGTTCAATGCGTACCAAGGATGCACGGCAACTGCTTAGTAATGATTTAGGATTAGAATTCAGAACACGAGAGAATTGCATAAATTATGCATATAGCAGCTATGACAACTTTTAAAATGTTGAATTTTGTGTGTAATAGTTCTGAACAGGTTAATACAGTGGAATCCGGTTATTGTGATTATGGATAATGTTATCAGTCGGCTATTGTTATCATGATCAGCCAGTTCCAAGACACTGACTAGTGTATTTTTATCCATTGTTTAATGTTATCAACAGGTTTATTGTTATCAAAAAGTATTGGTCCCAAAGTGATCACAATAACCAGATTCTACTGTACAGTACTACAATTGAAGGATCTGGTGTAAAAGGGTGTTAAGACACATTTTTACAATTTCGAGGATCTGAACTTGTCTTGAAGTCTATGGGCTACTTCATACTTCTTGCACTAATATTTGCAAGAGTATTAAGTACCATTTTTGACAAAAATGGTACTTGACACCCTGTTACACCTTCAATTATACTGTATAAAAAGATCCACACTCGAAGCCCAGATGACCTTGAGGCAGTTAATTTACAGTCGGTTACCATCTTTTACTGCACAGTGTGGGTGTGGGAATTTG
>JAQIWH010006929.1:0-12139 GCA_034695005.1 Cryptops parisi
GTAATTTTGGATGTTAGTTTTTTCTCCCGCTTTGTATTTCGGGATGATACAGGCTTGTTTCCATTTATTCGGGTATTGGGAAGTTGATAACATGGTTTTTATAATGTCTATAATCACGTGTTGAAGGGAAAGTGGCATATTTATAATTACTTGTTTATTAAAATTATCATTAGGGTAGGAACTGTGTGGTTTTAATTGTTTTGCTCTTTGTATAATTTTTTCATAGGATATATTGGTTTCATATTCTGGTGTGTTTGTGTCTAATAGAGGTAATGTCAGGTTGTAAGGTTTTGTGGCTTGTTGTAACGGGTCTGCACACCATTCCAGAAATGGTTGCTGTAACTCAAACGGGATATATTGTTTTTTTTTATGACCGGTGGATTTTAGAATGTTCCAAAGTGGGTACAAATTTTTTGATTTATTGAAATAATCTCGTTTGGCAGTTTTTATAGAGTGTTTATATATTTTTTTATTGTTTATGTAATGGTTGTAATTTTGTTGGGATGGTTCGAGAGTCCATTGTTGATATGCAATGTTTTGTTCATGGAAGTTTTTTGTATTGTCTTCATTCCACCATGCATTCTGTTTTCGTTTTGGGTTATTGTTTTGGTTAGTTGAATTTTTTGTTTTTATTTGAAGGCCCGCATTTATGAGAAATATGCGTATAGTATCCTGTATAGATTGCAATTTATCATCGACCGGTTTACCTTGTGGTTCATCTGAATCCACAACACATTCCACACAGTCTTTAAAGATTTGCCAATCGATTGTTTTGAAGTTTAGGGTTGTATTTTGATAACCTGTGTGACGTTCTTCCATCATGAAACGGGTGTCTGGAAATTCAAGACCAATGGCAATGCATTGATGATCAAGGCCACCCATAACCGAAAAAATTGGTGTTGATGTTTTAATGTTACTATCGACATATATCTGATCGAGTATATTTGCCGTAGTTTTTGTAATTCTGGTTGGGGTTTTTATTCTTGGTGAGCACTTCAAACCTTCCATAGTGGAAGTCAACATACGGGTTAAAGTGCTTGGGTGATTAAGAGGGATGTTGAAGTCACCTGTTATGACGTTGGTGTTTTGAAAGTTAAGATTGTCAGTCATCCAGTCGATAAGTAATTGAAGGGGGTAATTTGGTGGTCGGTAGATATTTGTAAATATTAATGGGCTAGATGTAATAGTGTTATTTCTTATGCTTATTAATTGTAAGCCTTCATCTGTGAATGACTTATGAATGTTGTATTGAAATTCTTCTTTTATATAAAGGAGGATGCCACCTCCTCTGGATAAACGGTCTTGACGTTTAATGATATAGCCTTGTCTATTAAGATATTCATTTGAGATATTTTCTGTTAGCCATGTTTCTACTATTATACATATGGTCGGAATGTTTTTATCTATTATTTGATGTATTTCATCCAATTTGTTTTGTATGGATCTTGCGTTAAGGTATAGTATTTTCAGTTCTAGGGGTTTTTCTTTGGCATTAGTTAAAGATGCATATTCAAAAGGTGTTTTTTTATTCGATTGTGGTCATATTGTGCTTTTATTCTGATGGTTTTTATTTGAGAAGGGTTGTTTGTTGTTATTCCCTTTATGTATTGTTGTATTATGTTGTATAAGTGCGGGTTCACGGCCAATAAATGGTTCGAATAATTCCATTTTCGATTTCTGCAACTTTTGATTCGATTCGTGCGATTTTTGTTACATGCGGTATTCAATTTATGCGGTTCTCACTTTATGCATTTTGGTGCATTGAGCTATGCAGTATATCATTATAAACGATTTTAGATGCCAGTATACGTTCAATTTCCAGCTCACTCACTCACAAAGTCACAAAATCATAAGTGAAGATAAAATAAAGCCTATTAAAATACAACAACAAAAACATACACAAACAAAAATTTATAAAATAAAAGGTTAAAAATGAAATTCATCAAAAATAGTACGATGAAAGAAAATAAATGATGAAAAATGTTTTTACAAAAGGTCGCAAAACGCAGTTTCACTTCACATAACGATTTTTTGTTTTCTATTTGACTCTTAGCTTCGAAAAATGAAAAAAGTAAAACAAGCAAACAAACAATCAGTAACAAGCCAAGTTTCATTTGAAACAGTATTTTTCAAAAGAAGGAAACAAAAAACCTAAAACAACAACAACAACAACAACAACAGTAATTCGTCGTTGATCATGAAGAAGAAAAGGCAAGTTGCCCTTTGGCGTCAAGGACTACCAAACAAATAAGAAGAAGAAAAAAACTAGAAAAAGCAAGAAACTGTGATTCCATATGAGTGGCAGCCCATTAATATATACAAGCGTGCTCGAGGCTGTCGTGACCACTGAGCCGTAGGCCCCTCTGTGTGGGGGCCCCTAAGCCGCAACTGTTTTATCTGGAAACAACAGTCGACGTTTGTGGCGCCACATCACGTTGGTGTAAATCAACACGGAGGCTGGGTGGGTGGGTTTAGTTATTTGTTGTGTAGAAATTGTTTGAGAAGACACTTCTATGAGTAGACGTTTCGAGAAAAGCCCATGACAACGGACGTTCATAATGCGGAACAAGTTGCAACGCAATTCTGCTAGGTTGGAAATTGGAGAGGAGAAGAAGAAAATATAATAATAATGATGATGATGAAAAACATGTTGGTAAAAGCAAGGACTGTATGGTAAAATGGGGGTGAAAAAAAACAATATTGATGTTGTTTTGTTTTTTGGTTCGTGTTACTGATACAGGAAACCTTATAAAAAGAAAATAAAATGAAAGGAAATGAAAAAAATGATGAACGTTTTATTGTGATGATTTCGTTTCACATATAAACATCGGTCTTCATTCAAATTGGTCATGGAGTCACATTGAACTCTTGAATTGAGTGTCCATATGTTCAGTTTTAACTTATTCCTTATTATTTGTGTTTAGTTTTTGGAATAACTGTTTGATTGTGTGGTTAATGTTTTTCCTTTGAGTATAGGTTCAGTTGATTTTGTCTCTTGGGTTTTAATTTTTCTTTTGCGTTATTTTGAAATGAAATAAAATTGAGAAGTTGGGTGGAATAACGTCGTAATGTTATGTAATTTCGAAAAAAAAGGGCAAACACTTCTGGCACCTTCAAATTTAAAATTACACAAAATTCCTGCCAACTATAAATTTACTAGACGGGCTTAAAGATACAGAACGTCAAAACAATAGGTTTTGACGTTCTTTATTTCAATTCGCCGTCCATCGGGAAAAGTTGGGTTACTCCAATGCCGATCGACTTCTAACGCCTAGCTCTATTGACTACTCACGCCTACGCCTACGATTATGTTTAAAATAAAAATAAAATAAATAAAACTTCTTTGTTTCTCCTGCACATTTGTTTCTCCCGCAATGCAATGCGCGACCGTCGGGAGACGCGTGTGCAGTGCAAATGTACTCTAGGCTCATGCAATGCTAACTGGGGCGTCGCAAAGCTTTCTGGGACCTCCACAGAAAGTGTCTTTGATATAAAAAGATAAAAGCAGCATGAACAGGTTTTGCAAAAAAAACACCTGTTATTTTTTAGTTGACATTCCTCATGTTGCGGACTATTTTAAAAGTGCAATTACGCCGTTATTCAAAATATGGTTCTAATTTTTAAATGCATTTACGCCGTTTTTCCAAAGATCAGTATTTTTTCCATTGTTTTGAAAGTGAAACTATAAAGTTCAACATAAATTTTTGTTTAATACATATTCAACTGAAATGCTCTGCCTTACCATCTCCGAAAGGTTGCGTCCACGAATCTGACGGTGGAGGGCGTCTCGTTCAAAAATTTTGACAAACAGTTATTTCAATATTTATTATCAAAAATTGAATGCTGCACCTTAAATAACATAATTGAAAAAACATAAAAGAAAAATAATAAATTAAAAGTAGAGGTAAAAAAATTTATTATTTTTCTTTTATGTTTTTTCAATCAATATTTATTGTTATTGTAACTTTAAGTCATGTACTTTTTTTTCTGTTGGATGTATATCTGCGTTAATAAAAACAAGCAAACCAGTGAAACAACCACGAAATGAAGTGACAAAAAAGAAAGAAATCACACAAAAATTCAGATTTACAAAAGTCCCGTTCCATAGTCTTGTTCCAAAAACTTCGAAAGTGCAAATTTATAGGCTACCCAATGTCTTTATGCTATAGACTGATAGAACAATTATCTAAAACGATTCAATTTATGCGTTTTAAGGAAGAAGACGTAAGTGGATTTACGCCGTTTTTTCCACCCAACTCCTCAATTACTTGAACCAGAAACGTGTGCCAGAAACATATAATTATATCAAAAAGTATACTAGTGACCGATATAATACACGTGAAAAACATTTTTACACCAGAAATACATTTAACGTATACTGGATAGAATACTTTACTATTTATAAAACAATAGGAAGTAGTTAATTATTGAAATTACACTAGTAAAAAAATCGATACTAATGAAAACTGCAAAATCTGCAATCCAAAAAAAAAAATGTTTCGTTTGTGTGTTGGTGGTATTGATTAACCATAAACTGTTATTGACAAGGAACATAAAACTCACTATGTTTATTTCAAATAAACATAAATTAAATGAAAATATCACCTAACATCCCATTATACTCAACATTTTATCCACAAGAACAAAACACTACACTACTATAAGCTACAAATAAAGCAGAATTTTACTTTTTTACTTAGAAATGCATGTAATGTTTTTAAAAATTATTGCTAAGTAATTTTATAATTCGTGGCGTCACCTACTGACAGTTTTCAAAATCTATAATAACAACAAAAGCGTTTAGATTGAAACATACAAACCAACTCTGAGGTGCAATTTCATAAATAAATACTAATGAGCATTCGCGTCACGTTTCACTCATTTAGTTTTCATAAGTGAGTAGGTAGTAAATTATATACACGTATAAGAAAAAAAGCATTTATCTGTATATGGTGTGATGGCTTGAAATTGATTAAAATGTAGTCAGGCCAAACTCTTTTTGAAGAATAACGGACCCTTCGTGTGACAAAAAATTAAAATAGACTTGCTTCGTCTAAATTTGATACAACAAAATGTTTCTAGGACGCCAGCTTATGTTAAAAAATTTCAGCTTTATAGGTTATCGGAAACCTACCAAAAAAGAGCTCCTCTTTCTCTCTCTGTGTGCCTTTTTCCGTGCCTCAATGTTTCAATGACAACAACTAACAATATACGTAACCATAACAAAACAAAATATGTGTTATCATACTAACGCAAACATAAGCAGCAAATTAATGAAATGAAATAAACATAAAACATTAACCAAGAAATGTTCCAAAGTGACAACAATAAATAGCTGTAACAAATTAAGCAAGAGTTAAATCAACAAATTATGTTTGTGAATTAAATCAAAAGCTTCTCGTCATTGTTGACGGGCATGCAGCTCGTAAGTTAAATAAAAAAGGTTAAAAATAGCTTCAATAAACTAAATCAATATTTTACTTTTGCAAAAATTTACAAATTAAAAAGAAAACAAAAATAACGACAATTTTTATTATTCGTGGTGACGCCTATTGGGAGTTTCTCAAACCTACACCACTTTATAAGAACGACAATTTTAACAATCCTAAAATGAAAAACGCAGTAAACTAACTCTGAGGTGCACATCCATAAGGACTAATGAGCATTCACGTCACGATTCACTCATTTAGCTCTCACGACCGTAAAGTTATGGCGCGACGAAACAAACAAACCAGCACAAATTCCCTCACATCGGGGCAGATAAGAGGGAGGAGTGTATAGATTTTTGTGTATCACCCTTGTGTTAGAAAGTGGAAAAGGAATTCACACACGATGCAGTTCTCACTCTTTTAGGAGGATGCTCCCCAGCTCGTAGATTGGGTGGTTTGTAGTATTGAGTTGGTGGTGGAGTGTCTTCTTATCGGTGCTTGGCCAACTTCGCAGACAAGATGGTGCTTGACAGAGGTCAAGATCTCTCAGTGGCCAAAGAATCCCAACAGCCTAACCTCCTAAACTCCCTCGCTTTGTACTTTAGTCGACAAACGACCACCCTAGAACCTCGAGGAACGCCAACACTTTGGCGTTCCTCTTTTAGAGCTGAGATTTAGAGCTACCCACTTTAATGGTGATCTGTTTCTTGAAGAACAAAAAACAAACTATTATATTTAAAAAAAAAAAAAATTCAGCAAAAAATTAAATCTGCTGAGAAAGTCTCACATTCTCATTTTTTTTTTGTATTGAAGAAAAGTTTTAATTGTCTTAATCTCGAGTGTGAGGGTTTGAAAAAAAATTAAATAAATTAAAAGATGCCGCAAAATGTAATTTGAGCTAATTTTTTGGGTGTCTTTTTTAAATTTTAATTTTTTTCTATGAGTACCTTGGAGCGAATAAAAATGGTAGATCTAAGAAATAAAAACTTAACCTAACAAACTAAAAATGAAAACTAACTTTTTTTTGATAAAAAAAAACCAAACGAATTTAATGTGACGAACCAATTAAATGTACGATTTATTAAAAATAAAATAAAATTACGAATCGTAATTTTAATTATAAATCGCACGCACACAAATATATCAGTTTGAATTTTTGTGTTACAAAATTTGAAATTTTTTTTGTGTTAGTATAGCGAGTTTCAAATTAAGTAACGTGAAAATAATTAGCAATTTTAAAGGCCTCCTATCACATGCAAGAGTTGCGCAATTTTAGGTATGGCAACTCGGGCAACTTTTTTGACAACTGTTACATTCTAATAATTATCAATATCCATAAACATAAAATTGTTAAAAATAGATGAAAATACACATTTTAACAATAAATGTGAAGGACTATCAAGAATGTTAGTGAATCTTGACTAATGCGATCATTTAATAATGTGTTATTCGATTTGTGCGAGTTTCGAGTACTTCCATTTTCGATTTCTGCATTTTTTTATTAGATTTGTGCGATTTTTGATACATTGAATTTATGTGGATTTCGATTTATGCGGTTTTTTGTATTTATTTTTTTTATTTATTTATTAATACAGTCACCGGGATCTAATAGTACAAAGTACAAAAAACAAAGTGAGATCAAAGGTTCTCACTTTATGCGATTTTTGATCATCGTACTATATAGTATATCATCATAAACGTCTGTACATGGTAGTATACGTTCAATTACCAGCTCACTCATTGACAAACTGACAAAGTCACTCAGATATGTATTCACTCAGATTAGTACAGTTTGACAGATTAGCTCTATTATTTCATATTTGTAGTAGATTTTATCATTTGTTCAAATTTATTCATTCAATTTTTTATTTATTCAATTGTATTGCTTTTTTTTATTGTTTCCTTTTCTCATCCATTTCATTGTATATACATACTCCAATTTGTATTCTGTGATCCCTTTGGATCGGATAATAAAGATAATAATAATAATATGGAGCTAATATAAACAGTATAGTAAAAATATCTTGCAAGTAACCAAAAACCTATGGGTAGTATTTTTGCTTTAGTTCATCTTCCTAAAGAGAATATACATTATACAATATATGAATTTATTACACAAAACAATTAGCAACATGTAGCATATTTCAACTCCATTGAAATTCCCTCTTTAAAATTCGATGATAAAATTAAAGGCTAGAAACACAATCTTTTATCATCAGTTTTAATGCTCAGTGACAGATGTTGGAATAAAGATAATAGTAATAAAAAAAAACAAAAACAAACGTTACCACTACCACCACCAAGTCTTTAGAACTAGCTCAAAATTATGGGTTTCCGCATCCGTCCAGAGGTTTCGAAACAAAAGTCTGTTGTGCAAAAGATGAAGAACATCTATTATTCATGGGATTCGTCTGTTTCAAAACTAAACACGACCCCGTCGCATCGAAGCTACAATTTAATTAAACAGACTCCCGTTCATTCCTTTTGTATATATGTGTGTGTGTGTTTGTGTTTTGTTATTGTAAATGCAGTCAGCGTTCCGAAAGGTGGTCCTCGGGAGTTGGTTGTGGCTTTGGGAAAATTGCTAAGATACGTGTTCGCATAACGCAAATGGAAAAATGATAAACGAGCACTGGGAGCCTCGTGTCACAAAATCAACATGCAATGCCAGCTTGAACGGAAAACTATAGAAAATGTACATTAAGCTGTTTTTTTTAATAATAAAAAAAACTAATACTAATGGCATGATAAAGAAAAAACTTAAATTGAGGAGATGTAAAAAGGATTTTTAAGTAGATGTCAGACGCCATAAAAATAAATCTTTTTGAGCTATACTAACCGCACTAAACTACCAAACGAGTCAAAGTATTTCAAGAATAAAGAATATGTTTTCGTGTTCAAGAATTATAGTTACCAAGTATAATTTATATTACACAAGTTAATTCATATTATACATACGTAGAATATTTATCGGTGAACAGTAAGACAGTTATTTTTACGTACATCACTATTTTCATATTAATTGACATTATTGTCAATATCCCAAACACTTATCTTTATTTTTACAACCATCATCATTATTATAATTTTAATCGTAGGATGAGCTCACGAATAGATAACTAATGCTTTAAATTATGCAAACTAAGACGTTATCTATTCTTAGACTTGCACTAAAAAAACAATTCGTTGAGTACTTTTTTAACATTTCGCGATTGATACCCTGGTTCACATATTCAAGAATAGCTAATTATAAAGTTTTTGTTCTGTGCGCAGATTTGGCTTTAAAAAGCAGTAACAAAGTGCCATTGCGCTGGAAAGTCTGCAAAAATTGTAGCAATGCGCTTTGTTATGCTGGAAAGCCTGGAAAAGCTGTAGCAATGCGTTTTGTTATGCGGTTTGTCATGTGGTATGACTCCACATGTGATTTAAAAAGATGAAGGTACAGTATTAACGAAATAATACCAATGCACCAAAAAAATAACGAAAATCGACACGTTGAAATAAAAGTTATGAACGATTCAAAAACGGCATATTAGTGAAGTCAACCAGGGGAAGATGCATGGTTGGCCAAAATTGTTGTAGCTGCCCCTGATTGTCTTTTCTGGCGTGCTTTTCCTGAATCGTTCATAACTTCCGTTTCAGCGTGTCGATTTTCGATCTTGTTTGTGCATTGGCATAATTTCGTAAATACCTTCATCTTTCTAAATTACACGTGGAATCTGGATGCATATTAAAAAGTTTAAATTTTGATAACTTTGAAAATAAAATTCAAAGTCACTTTCGGTACAGTAATTGCAATGAATAGCCTGTGACTGGTATATATATTACAATAGTTCAATAAAAAATTTTATACTACCACTGGTTCTCGCGACATTTGACTATGACTACTTAACTGTCTCACCCTGTATAATGTAACTATTCAAAAAATGGTATGGGTAATTAGGGTTTCTGAATCCACGGCTTAATTCAATTAGGCGGTGAAATTTAAATATTTGGTTTAATGTAAATAAATATTTATCTGGGTTATAGTAAATATTTTCGTTTCCCATTGTTGCTAATAAGAATACCTACGTACAGTATGTTTATAAACTCTGTGTATAATTTACTACATATAGTTTAATTGAGTATTGCACACGCTCATTTCTGTGTATGTAAAACAAATTCATCCGAAGAAACACTGAACTGTGAAAGGTTGTACCAGAAACTAAGTTTTATTCTATTACTTGTTTATTATACGATTTATTTTAGCTTTACTTGTGTGTTACTAAGGTGCTTGTGAGTGAGTTGCCGAGACGTGAGTTGAGTTGTAAATTGTGAACGCATCAAAAAACCAGACGCAATGAAATAATTTCAAGACTTTCGTAAAGTGTAGATTGTATGTTTTACTTTTTCGAACTGCCCCATCATTTATTCGTGACGTTGTTTTTTTCTTTCGAAATCCCAGAGATCTCGACTGAGGCACTATGACTTTTCTAGTAAACCAATGGCTTTACTGAAATACTATACTACTAACAATAAAATACCGTAACACGTTTCCAAGTTGTTGCTTTAAAAATAAAATTTGGAAAAACATTCAAAATGTGCTCAAAATCTATAAAACGCATGCTTTAAAAGTATTTTTAATCTACTTTATTGTATAGATTACTTGCAACGATAATTGCTTAACATGTGTAAGCAAGCTATATCATACACAGTATACTGTTTCAAAATTATATAGCAACCAATGTTTACAGAGTAAAAAAGAAAAAGTGAAACAAATACTTTTGCCAAAATTGTGAAGCAGTTAAAGGTGGCAGTGCACAATAAAACCCATAATTTGAAATGACATTTTAAAGGGGACGGTTCACTTGGAATGTACGCTTTTCACCATTCATCAATCGTTAAATAATGGACTTTTCCATCTTTAAAATTCACTGGTTGGCTAATTACGTCGTGAAATTGAAATTCCCATTCACAGACTTCATCGCGCACAATTCATAAATCACTCTACCAATTTCGCCCATTAAAACAAACGAACGTACACACACGGGTCCCAGTCGAAAATCATGAACTTTATATACGGAATGCAACAACAACAACAGGATCGGGATTTTACAATCCCGAAACAAAACTGCCACATTCTACGATACAAACTGCTCGGTTAATTAGGGAAATTAATTAATTCGATTTCAATTTGGTATATAACGACTGTTATTTTTCGTTAACCTCAGAAGAATAATTGAAATCAAAGCTGCACCGGTACGATTGGATAGATTACAGAACTCGGCAAAATGACAACTGACGTTTTAGTCAAATTAACAAAAAATGACGAGAAAAAGAACACAATATATTTTAGATTAATTTAATCTAAAATATAACTGAAAAAAAATTCAACCATCAAATTGTTTGAGTTCGTCACGATGACATTGTCATTTTTTTTTGTATTAAAAACATTAAATTGAGAGTGGCCTGTGTAACAAAATCATTTGTCCTAGTATCATTACTAAACACCATCCAATTTTCTAAATCGACATCCAAAAAACGAGTGAAAAGAAGTGAATTAGCCTAATGCAACTTTTATATTGTCACATGTCATCATATTCGGCGATCTTTGTCCAACACAACAAACATAAGCTATTGTTGTACTGAATCACCTTTCCATGAAATAGAGAACCTTACAACTACTTTGAGTTCAACCTTGTAAATGACTGCCATAAATTTTGCAAAATGTAAAACTTACGTCATCAGTTATTTACAAGTGCACTCTGTGTAAAACATGAAGCTAAAAATTGAACCGTGGCGGATTATATTGCTTCTATTGGAATTTTGGGTGCCAATTAAATAGAAAGCACCCATTTTGTTGATTCATGTATTGCGTGAATTCGTACAGTAATTGTACATGAATTATTTCAACACTGTCGCAAAAAACACATTGCAATTATTACGTTTGTTTTGACGTCAACTTAAAGATCAAAGAAAAATAATCCCCCCCCCCCAAAAAAAAACAACCTAACTCGTTAAACTGCAAAATACATAAAGTCTATTAAACATAAACTGCTTTTTCAATTATTAAAGTAAGTTCTCAGATAACAATGCCCACATTGTTTTTATAAAATAACACTTTTCGAGACATTAACTTCGTATCTTCAGTAATAAACGCATCCCTCAACCCAATGAGGTTTTAAAAATACAGAAACTTTATTAGTAAATGTTGTCTACAGAACTCTAAAGCTTATGTTACACGTCAAATTTTTTTAATCAGATTCCATCGATTCCAACTGGTTTTTTTTTTGACGTCATGCACACTTTCTCATGCGTTTTCGTGCTTTAGGTCAAATAACGTAACACAAAATAAGCGTTAAAACGCGCCCGGATGTCTGTATGACTTCAGAAAAACAGTTAAAATCGTTGAAATTCGATTGAAAAGGTTTCACGTGTAAAATGGGTTAAAAGTTCCGGCATCGTCGAATCGGTCATTACTTTGACACCAGTATAGTTGTATCTACGTGACATGTTTGTGTACTTTTATGAGGTGGTAGATGATGTACTGTGTTAAATTAGATGAGATTCTTATGAAAATCTTATTTAATAGATAATCTAATTATGGAAATTAATTTTTGCTTTATCGCATAAACCGGTATTTTCCAATTATATTTAGTTTTGGAACCCTTTTGTATTTTATAGAATAATACGGAACCCCTTCAATATGATTGATTCATGAGGATTGTAAT
>JAQIWH010006930.1:0-12138 GCA_034695005.1 Cryptops parisi
TGTATCAACCAAAATGGAGAAATTTCATAACTGTATACTTGGTGCGGTATTATATTACTTTCTAATTCTACATGAATGCTACCTGTATGGAATACAGTACAATATCGTACCTTAAGGCTGGAACAATGTCCTGTAAGAACGAATTTTACATGCGATATGTGAAATAAAAAGACTAATTTTGTAGCCAAAAATTGTGGACAATTTGCTATAATGTCGAATATTACTTATGTCATGTGTATATGGTACTAGATGGGTTTCCCGTGCAAACGCACCGAACGTCAAAACAAATAGGTTTTGACGTTCATCGGGAAAGTTGGGTAACTGTTGTTGACCAGTGCCGATCGACTACTAACGCCTAGCTTTATCGACCACTCACGCTTAGTTTGTCCCGTAATGCAATGCGCAACAGTCGGGAGGCGCGTGCGGAGTGCAAATGCATCTCAGGCTCCGGCAACGCTTTCTGGGAGCGTTAAGAAAGTGTCTTTTATATAAAGAGATACAAATATATTAAAATAGCGTCATTTTAATTCTAAAAACAAAAGCAATGCGTTCAAGTCACCAGTACAAGTAGTGAAAAATTCAAAACAATTACCCCTATCCTTAATGTCACGCCCGCACCAAAGCAAAACAAAACATAAAATAATAATAAAAATAGAATGTCCAACACTTTCACAATTTAACCAATTCCCTTATTCCACCTTTCACATTTTTCTTCATATCTAAACCCCATTATAAACTTGACAACAAAAAAAAATAATATTAAAAAGAACAAAAAATAGAAACCGAAAATTTTAGTTCTGACAGGGTCAAACCAATGTCATTCATCAACTTCATTTTTTTTGGCACATAAACGCAATGGACTCTGGTCCCCCAACGTTTATAATACTCTATTGTTTATCATACCCTCGAATGCCAACCAATTGTTGGAAAGGAATTGTAAAACTTGCACCCCCATATACTGTATGTATATATATACGTATATACATTCCATACAGACACACACAAAATGTTCTCTTTCTCCTTGGATACCCGATTATCCCTGGATAATGGGAAAGTAAGGGATAAAAGAAAGGCGAGATTTATGATCAGATTTTCGCACCCAATTCTCCTTGTCAAAACGAAACTAATAAATTACAACTGACGACGAGAAACGACTACGACACAAAGTATATAATAATACTAGGGGTATAGCAATAATGTGGGCAATGTGTTTGTGTCTTGGCACCTAAAAGATAACTTGATTTACAGGAACAAAAAGTTAAGGAAAAATGAACAACAATGCGCTGCTATCAAGTTGTGTTTCTTAATTTATAGTTTTCATGTAAATTCCTTGCCTTATAATTTTAAGTGACATCGATTTATCGTGTCGTCACAATTTATTGAATTATTTTTTATGTCAAACCTTTCTCTCCAATTTTTGTACTTTCATCAAATGGTTTCATATTAAATTAAAAAGTATTATTTACAGAATATAATAAAATATTCTCCAGATACAAGGTGTCCCAAAAATCATCACAACATTTGTTTTTAGTATAACGTTTTTATTTTAAATAATTTTGTAAAATTTCTTTGAAATTATTAAAAAGCAACTCAATAACAGTTTATCACCCACTTTTATTGATTTGGTGCATTTTTACGAAAAGTCAAGAAATATTACCCGAACAAGAATTCAAGTACAAGACATTTTAAATGAAATACATTTTCTAGTTTTAAGTTTGATTCGTGGTCTCTCAGATAAAAAATCTAGCACTTATAGACTTTATAAATTGTACAGACGCGCTGTGCTGCAGTACTGGCTTCACCTAAATAAAACTCATTGAATAGCAGCAGTCGAGCAATTCCTATGGATATGCTGACTCAAGCGTGGACTGAGGTGAAAATTCCGTTTTGATCTCTGCAGGGGGCTGCACACATTGAGTACCCTAACACGCAACACAACTTTTGTGATCATTTCTCTTTAATAATAAATTCCACACACATCTCTTCAAAACATTATCAATCAAATTTCATTTACGAGTTCTTTTTTTCTGTACGTTCGTATACGATATAAGTTATTTAAAAGATCTATCCCAAACGAATCAATAACAAGTAAGACACATCTCGAAAAAAAAAAGATGATGCAATTTTATCGCCACCAACTTTGTTCACCCCCTTCTCTTTAAAATCTTTTACTTTTCCTTACTGTATCTGTACTCGGAGATAGGCAACACGCGCAACAGTCAAAAGGTGAAACTCACAATAGAAGAAAACGCGTGAAATGCATGTTGCCAAGCTGCGAAAACGCATTATTCATACGAATAAAACTACATATCCCTCCCTTTCTCCCTCACAAACAGACACTAACACAATCTACCAGCTACTCACACTGTATACGATAGTGTGAATCGATAATAGAAACGAGAGAGAAGGTGAACGAATTACATCGTGTTTTACATCCTTATTACGCGTAGTTTAGGCTAGACGAGCATTCTTTGAGAAAAATAAAATAACGATCAAATGTACCAGTAGTCAACCACCATCGGAAAATATAACACAACCAAATTCGTTGTTTGGTTGTACATACAACTAAAAGCTTCCACGAAAAATTTTTACAGAAAAGTCCATCGTTACAAGAGTTGTGGTTTCACTCGCGAACTGCACGCGACGAGAGAAATTTCACCAGATGCGATATAAGCGAGAAAATTTCCATGTTATGCAATTTTTATACACAAGTGATTGATAAAGTTTTATTTCATGAAAAGTTCGATATATGCGATTTTTTGATTTATGATACTTTTCGCGAAACGTAACCCTCGCATAAATCGAAAATATTTATAAAGTTTCTAAAAATATTCTTTTCCAAACATACATACAGTATATATTTCTGAATGACGAATATTCCACTGTATTATACAGGGTGTACCCTGAATGGTCTTGTTTAGGTCCCTGAAACAATATTTCCCAAGTTTGTACAGACCACTCAGATACACCCTGTACACAAACGTTACTAATGGTAATATATGTTATTTATATAATCATTAATAAAATATAAATAATACTGTATAATACGTAGTTTGATATCAAATATTTCATACTATATATTATACAGGGTGTCTCAGCCCTTGCCAATTTATACTCGAATAGCTAATATAATATAAATTCTGAGTTTTGGATATAATAACATCTGAATGGGGGTCTTTCGAATGGTGCTATTTTCATTGACCTTGAAATTAATTTTACAAAAAATAGCATTGTTAAATTTCAAACAATGAGTCGTAGATATCGAGTCATATTTAGAAAGTTGTAGGCAATGGCTCATATAGTCAGAATCAACTGTCGTTTCATTTATATCCAACTAAAAACAAATAAATTATCCAAAAATTGCAACACACCATGTCAATTGCATCTAGTTCACTGCATAGCAAGACTTGTATGCAGTGAAGCTGCTATAAGACCGTGCTTAGTGTTTTGCTGAAAAAAGATTATATGCAGTTTGGCAATTTTTGTTTTTAATTTTTGTTTCAACGGATTTGAATTGTAATTTTATTGATCCGCTGTAAGAAAATTAATCCAATAAATAAAAGCTGTAGCAATGCGCTGGGTTATGTTGGAAAACGTTAAAAAGCTGTAGCAATGCGCTGTTATGTTGGAAAGCGTTAAAAAGCTGTAGCAATGCGCTGTGTTAGGCTGGAAAGCCTGACCAAAATGAAAACAAATGTTATGCTGTATAAAATTAACATGTTTACACAAGTGTTTCTAATTTAACTAAAAATTATTTTTATACAGTGTGGCCTATTTACCAAAAATATATGTTAAAATATATATAAAAAATAATATATAACAATCGTATAAAACAAAAAATACAAACGTGGAGATGATACGGTGGTCGAACAGAACTCGTGTTGTTTCTCCCCCTTGTACCAGAAAAGGGGATGGGGGGATGCAAGTGGAGGAATAATAAGATGAGATTATCCCCCAGTGGGAAAAAGAGGGGAAAATGGAGACGAAAGATTGGCAGGAAACGGGGAGTGTGTTCGCTCATTTCACTCTCTAGTACCATATTACTGCTACCACTGCTGCTACTACGGTGGCAGTAAGAGGAGTAAAGAAACGTCCGTTTCAACTTCCTCTTTGGTCGCATAAGCGAAGGGTATATGGAATAGAAACCACCCCCATTATAGGTGGGGGGGTTACACCACTGACTTTACACATACACAACTATCACTTCATCGTATTTCTATACTTAACAACTATACTTGAAATAATAAACTAAAGTTATTCAATGTACATTAAATACCTCGATTTACGAACAAAACATGTTTGATTTATATTTAAATACAGCATGTTTATCTAGACTCGCCAAATAAATATTTTAGACTTCGGTTTACGAAAAAGTTATTTACGAAACAAGTACATTACAAATGCTTTTTAAACACGCTTTTTATATGCTGTCATATACAGATACTGTATGTATGTACATACATAATGCAAAAAAAATTATGTTTAAATTTAGGCAAATTTCGATTTATGCGAATTAAAATGTATGCACTCTTTGAGTAATTCGATAATAATTTAGGCTTGTTTTGAATAATTCCACATTTTGATTTCTGTACGTTTCGATTTACGAGATATTTGGATTCACGCGAATTTCGATTCATGCGAATTTAAATTTATGCGATCGTTGAATAATTTGATATTTGATTTATTCAAATTTTGATGTAATTCGATTTTAGATTTCTACAATGTTCGATATATTTATCTAGATCTTTTTCTTACACTGGACTTATGCGGTTTTTGATTTATGTGATTTTCGCTTTATGCGTTTTTTTGGATTCATTGGACTGTACAGAATATTCTCATAAATGCCTGTAGATAGCAGTATACGTTCAATTCCCATCTCACTCACTTTCACAGGTGAAGCTAATATAAAGAGTAACAAAGAGTAACCTTGGTTTACGAACAAGATACATTTTATCTATATTTAAGAAAACAAACAGCTTTTTCATTTGTCATTTGTCATCGAAAACAACTGTTATATCTTGATTTAAAAAAAAAAAAACTAACTTCGATTTACGAAAAAAAAACACTTTTTCTTGTTCGATTTACAAAGCAAAATTACAGCCACTTTGATTTACGAAAATATACACCCACCACCTCGATTTACGAAAGTACACTCACTATGCTTCTAGTAAATATAAACATCCTTACTTTAAGAAAACGATACAGCCGTGTCACGGTTTACTAAAATATATCGTGCTTCGATTTACGAATAAAAATCTTTAATTAAATTTATTTCTAAAACATGCTTAGGTTTCTCTGTACATTACGACAATAAATCTGGAAGCTTCCTTCCTCAACTAACCTTGTATTAAACCAGATCTCGCTTAAGACGTTTTTAATTATTTTTCAACGAGAAACTGAAGTAGATATCATTTGTCTTATAAAAATAAAAATTTCCCATTACACTAACCAACACTTTGAATCGAAATTGATTCTTTTTATCACCATCTGTCACATGTTGGACATTACTTGAGATTTTTTTGCTGGGATCTACAGTTTAAAAAAAAAAATAGGGTAGGACAAAACACATGGCTTGAGAAATCGAAAAGACATCCCAGTCACAGAAACAACTTTGTCGTCAGCTACTTAAGTCGAGTCACGTAGTGCACGAGAACGGGTTTCTTTTTACTTCTTCTCTTTTGGTTTCCTTCACAGTTCCTACGATTGTACTACCACCACTAGTAGAGCCCAATACAAAAAAACCCAGTGCGCATGCGCCGATTCAATTGACATTCAACTTTCAATCAATTTTGCAGTTTCTTTTCCTATGCAACACACCAACACATTGAAATTCCGAGAATGGAACAAAAAAAACAACAACTTCTGGACGACAAAAAAATAAAAACTCGACTTACAACTCCCTAAACTGAGCCTGTTTGCAAAATAGTCGTCGCCATCTTTTTTTTTCTGGAAGAACTATTTTCATATTAAGAGTGAATTTTAAATCAATAATAAAATGAAAATGTGCATTTTTTAAAACCTAAATAGTGTAGTCATGGTGACCCCAAGAAATAGTTATTTGTTTGGCTAAAAGTGAATTTTAGATGTAAAGAGCTTTGGGCAGCATAAATTTTTTATTTTATTTATTTTATTCATTTGGCAGACAAGTGTCCATTTGGTTTTACATATTAAAAGGTAAAATTTGAAGTGACATAGACAATATGGGTATACAGATTATGATCAAAACTTTTTGTACATAAGTTGAAAAGTTTTTCTGGTGAGAAACTCTATAGAGTACCATACTAAACAACAAGATAATTCTTATTAAGAATAGCCCAAGTTTTCCCCTCCCTCTATCTTCATCTCTGTCCGGAACGCTTGGTCCATCCAAAGCGTTCCGTTGCTGTTATCAAAGCTGCTTTTTTTACTTACTGCTTGGTTGTTGCTCGCGTGTCAATGCAGCAGTGACACCTAGCAACATTTTAATAAAACGAAATCTTCAAAAATCCAAATAGTTTCAATTAAAACCGTGCACGGCACGAGGCAACTTTTAATCCTCTATAATCTATATTATGCTGCCACTTTTTGGCAAAATTCAGGAAATGGTGAAGTAACAACCCAGAAACGGTATTGAAGAACAGTTTGGTGTGAAAATATCATTTTTTTTAGAAATTGACATTTTTTTGGCTTATCATTATGCTGCCCAAACCCCTTCAATTGAATAAAGTAAAAAAAAAAATATTATAAATGAGATTGAGAAGAAAAAAAAAGGCTAAGGAAAACTTTTTTATCGATTTTTCCGTGGTCTGGAAAATTCCACATTTTGCTAAACGAATTGACATACAAAAAGAAAAGTAAAAAGTCAAAGGTTGTTGGTCTTAGATAAGACAGTCCCTAAAGCAGAATTTACGCAACATAGAAAAATATTCCGCTAACAAAAGATGTTTTTGTTCGAATTATCGCGAATTTTTTCTTTTGCAAAAACTTCGAATGCTTTTGTTAGCGCAAAACGGTACCAAACTGAATGTCACCCAAAAAAACTTTCTAAATTCTTTGTACTGTGACTTCGTTTTGAAGTTGACTTTTCAATAGAACACTCCACTTTTCTATAAATAATAGCAGATGACTGTTCAAAAATAAAGTTATTTTAGGTATATAAACATGTCATATAGTTATTTATCTACTATAGTAATATACTAGATCTTGTTGTTTCGCAACACTCGTTCATTGTTTTAACGTCATGTTTAGACTCATGTTGCTTGGCTACATTCGTTCATTGTTGAGCGAGGCTGCATCACAAAACAGTGCTTAAGTACGGAAAGTAATAGCGAATTTTTGTATCATAACTTTGAATATAATCACAAAGTTCAAAAATATGGTATTGCATTTACATTGAGATAAAATAACTTATACTGAAAAGTATCCGGTGTTATAATAGGTGAATTTTTAAACAACAGATTTTTAATTAGTGTATAATTTATTTTCGTAAATTACAAATTACATCATCAGTACTATAGTGCGTATGGAGTTTTCGATTATTGCTTCTTATTTTTTAGCTAGTGGTAAATTTTAGTGTGACACAAATTTTATATCACACGAAAATAAATGGTTATACAGTATATATACGATACTGTGTTATACTGTATAAATAGACTATGTATACAGTATAGTAATGAAAAATAAAAAATACAACTACTACATAGTTTCGCATGAAACCCGTTTCATGGTTTTCAAGAAATTCATACCCTATCACTTGACACGCCTTCCACAAACCAATTTTTTTATCTACTTTTTTATACTAATACGTTCATTTAATATATCGACCAAAAGAAAATACCCAACTATTGTAGATTGTCTTCCAAGACATTTGACATTTCGTTCTCAACCGGAGGGAAAAAGGGAAAAACCAGATGCACTCTACGTTTATGTAGGTAATTTTATTCCCACTTTTTCTGTCTCTCACTCACTCTCTTTCTCTTCCCCCCTTTTCTAGAAAGCGATGACTCATGTGATTCGCCTCACGCTCGCCCATTGGCTGAGAGAAGAATAGCCTCATCCCCCCACTCTTCCTTGCCGGGGTTCATAAACCAACGCCGAGCAAAGAGCCCGACCAGATTCGCAAAGATCCAATAGACTCGTTTCGTGGAAAGAAGCAGCGGCAGAAAAAGACAAAAGACAAAAAAAGTGGATCAGAGATGTACGATAGTAACAACAACAACAACAACATCGACCCTCCACCACCGTTCCATCAACGCTACCCATCATCATTACACCCATCATCACCATCATCTCCTGTCACTACAGGCAACATGTCCACATCAGCACTACCATCGTCATGATGCTGGGGGGATGCTGAGCCATGGCAACACCACTTTGACAGTTGGCAAAGAGTTGTTGAGCCATCTAGCGTCGATTGCACGAAGCCACGCGGTCTACCACAGGTGAGTTGCCTGTCATCATCACCATCCACTAACTTCCACGTCTTGACAACAAGCAGCAGCAGCTTAACCCGATTGCGTGTCAACACTCGGCTAAGAAAACAACCCTTTTCTCTCCATCAAGCCACGTCATGTTCGCCAACAGTGATCACCGACTATTACTATCACCACCGAAATGAACCCAATTGGGGTCGATGTGCAGTTTGACACCGAGGTGAGCTTGATCAATAGTGTTCCAAGACTGAAATGTTCTCGCCGGTATAGGAATTTCGAGTGTTACTTGCTTGATACTCGCTACTCTGTTGTGTGTGAAATTGACACAGTGAATGACATTCGCGTTCGATGTTCAGACTAGACGTTAAGATAAAGATCAAATCATCATCATCGTCAATAAGATGTTCTGTATAGAAACTACCGCAATCGACTCGTGAGTTGACAACTTCGAAAAGTTTGAAATTCATTCGAAACTGGGATGAACTCGATCCGTAAGTGTTCCTTATAAATATCTAAAAAAAAATTATACAACTTTTGAAACTTTCAACTACTACCGTATTAGTTAAAGCCACATTTGTGGCGACTTCAGACTACGATGAGCTAATCAATGACTGTCCGATAAGTGTGCACCACAGAATCAATTAATAATAATAATCATAATAAAAAAGACTGTTCACTCGCAAGTTGCCAACTTTTAGAACATTGCTCTAATTTGTAAACTTGCAAAACTTAAGTTACATCTGCAAGTCCAAACTTGGATTAAGTGTTCTTAAAGTGTCGCATTAAATACTTTTACGAAAAGTATTCTACTGAAAACTTCTGGAACACCACCACTTCTAAGAATACGCGTATAACTTATAAATAGACTTGTGAAACTGATAATAAATTCATAACCAACTATTCAACACGGTGTTTCGATAAGTCTTGATTGGAGTGTCACTGCCGAACTTGTAAAAAGCATTGGTTAAATTTTGTATGAACTATAAGACAATGTCTTTGTGCAAGTGGTTAACGCAATTCATCTTCGTATGTGTCGTGTTCAGCTCAGTGAACCAGTGTCGGAGTATTGCCATCACCTTGCGTCAGGGGGCGCGAGCATCCGGTGGAGGCAGGCAGCAGTATCAGCACGAGAAGTATCGATTGGCTGCCCGTCACAGTGCTACCACACTAAACCTTAGTGACGGGAATTTTTCAGGATCGAGCAACAATTTTAATAATTCACTGCTGTCGGTGGAAAAACTGCCACTTTCGGCCGATGCACTCACCCACCACCAGCAGCAGCAGCAGCACCACCGCCGCCGTCAAAACCGAAATTACAAAACTTTTACTGCCGAGACGCGTCGGGCGGTGCGAAAGAACGTACTTGGCAAACTCCTGCCAAATACCACCAGTCAAAGTAATTTCACCGTGGCACAACAAGACGTTCAAGTGGTAGTGAACAATTCATTTTTGCTAACCGTCAGTCCGGAATTGGTAAATGAAAACGACGGGAACGTGCCAGACAATTTAACGGAGATCAGCGAGGTGCCTGACAAGTTTCCAACTCTAAACGAGACCGAGATGGGCAAAGAAGAGCTGGAACTGTCAACGGCGAACGATGCTACTGCGACAGAGTTTTTTTATCTTTCCTCCGATTCAACTTCCGACAACACCCAATCATCTTCCACCACTTTCGGCCAAGCGACCAACGTCACCGATGCCACCGACGTTCCTAATCCCTACGATGGCAATCCGATGATAAGGAACATGACAACAACCGCAGTGAGCAACTACCAAGTAATCAATTCCCTCGGGGATGCTTCCAAAGAAGAAGAAGAAATCGCTGTAGTGCCCATGACCACTTCGGAGAAAGTTTCATTTGATAACGTCAGTGGGAAAGTGCCAACCCACGATGGTAACCACAGCCAGATAATGCAAACCAAAGCACCATGGAACATTGCTTGGGAAGTGCACGTCTACCTACTCGGTGCTTTGTTTGTTACGGTCATGACATCGTGTTTGGTCATCGCTGTCTACAACTGCCTTCAGCGCCCTTCTGCAAACAATGGCGCTTATCTTATCACCAACGGACTAGTGTTCATTGTGGCATCCACTCGTTCGTTTCTGCTACTCTACGATGCTTACAACGTCAACGGTAGTTTTTCACCTTTGATAGCCAAACTTCTTTTAGATCTGACATTCCCCTCCCTGGTGTCAGGGTTTGCCTTAAACTTCGTCGAACTTGTGCAATCCATCAACTTCAATTGCAAATGTTCCCAGTACCTGCGAACGAGTCGAGTGGGTGCGGCCATCGGTGTTCATTACACCGTTGTGGTAGTGTCCGACGTGATTGCGGTTCATGTCAGCAAATACAACAACCTAATCTATTTTCTCGCGCAGACTTTGTGCACCATTTGGACGATTCTTATCATCACCACTTATTTCAGCATATACCAGCAAATCTTTCTAGCAGCGTTGCGCAAACAGGGTGAAATCATCCGCCTTACTTTCACCAAGCTGCATATCGAAGGTGCGCCATTGCCATCAAACCTACCAAAGCCCTATTTATCCCTAGCTGTGCGATTACTTCTGTCCACGGCCATTTTGAGCGTTTTGCTCACGTGCTTCAATCTCTTTGGAACCGTTTTAGTGTGTGAAGTTTTACCAGGAGGCCACTTGACGTTCTGGCCTTGGTGGACTTACCACTCTTGTTCTCGGTTAATCGAGTTGTCGTTATGTTTTCTACTCATCATCGTAACTTGCTTACGTGACAACTACGAAAAATCAAACTCTTCCAGAAAGTATCGTGTATCCGATTTGTGCCAAAGGTTATTCCGACGATGTTCGTGCAGAAGGCGCATCGTCATCACTAACGACGATATCTACCCAACATATCATGTGAGCAACGCAGCCGTTGCTCGCACACACTTCACCTTCGAGCGTTGGGATGCCAGTCTTCCTGTGACATTATGCAATCCCGACGCGCCCACACCATCACCCACACCACTTTCTAACCAAAATGTCATCAAACATTTTTTGCCCATTGAAGGAACGGCCAACGTCGCAGCAACATTGCTGTCCAGTGCTTCTGACTGCTACCGGTCTCTTGGAAGTCGACGACAGGTCGTTAGAGCAACCATGACAACTCTGTCTGACATCCACAACCGACCTCCGTCGATGCTCTTCAACGAGAACGGATTCATCCGCTTCCGAGATCCTCAGGATCCTGAGCAGCCCATGGTGATGCCGGACGAAGAAGGCCTTCAGGACCTGGACAAAATGAATTCAATCCTGAACGACGATAAAATCATCATTTCCGACAGCATGATACGAGCTATAAGAGGTAGCCACGAAACGGACGTGTCGTCTGCCGATCAGTGGAGTACGTGCAACAATCACAGTGGCATTGGAACGCTGAGACGGCACGGCAGCACGTGCAGCTCGGAAAGTGCGACGACCAGTTTCGACGTGCACCTCTTCCTGCATTCGACCCCGCTGTCTGGGACTAAAACCATGAAACTCTGCAATCGACGAAGTGCCAACACGACCCCTAACAAAGACAAGTGCAACTTTGGCATGGGAAACCGCATTTCGTGCGGAACCACGACCGTCACTCGTCCCCCAATACCGCCACATCTGAATCTGACGCCAAATGCCCGCGTGCTGCCAGTAGCTCCTGGCGGGCAAAACATCCAGGACATCACCCCCGATTCAGCTGTGTTCCTTGAACTACCCACTCCTACCGATG
>JAQIWH010006931.1:0-12138 GCA_034695005.1 Cryptops parisi
TTTTCTTTTTTTAAAAAAATAAAAACATTAAACTGTAACGTTAGCTTCGTGAATTTATTTTAAATCGTATATAAATCAATAAAAACGAGCTTTAAATGACTAGATCTTCTCTGCACTAAATCACATAATAATGTAACAAATTTTTGTAACGCAACGAACGTTTAAAGTTCTGTGATATCTTAAATGGGTATCTCTTCGATTAGAATTTGTGAAATTGCATAATAAAATTTGTTTACATATATTAAATGTGAACAAATTTAATTTATTATTTAAATCTAATTTCAAATCTAATTTTAAATCGAAATTTAAAAACGTGTGTGTAAATTTTGTTCATGTCTTGAAGCTCTCGAACATCTGAAGTTTTTCTATGTGGCTCTTACATTAGGCAAGTTTGGCCATTCCTGACATATAACGAGGATCTGGATGAATATCTCTTGCCGCATATTAGCGAAATGGCATATATGGGACCTTAGAATTCGAGAACTTGTACACTCTTCTTGTTTCACTTAAATATATTGGAAGCAATGGAATTGGTTGTCAGTTCATTTTTACTTTAAATATTTATATCTTATCATACGAAATATTCGAGGTTGATTGACATATTATAATATAACATGCAAACTTTTCTTCAAATTTGAGTTTTCGTGCCAATAAATTTCGATAATTATGTTGATGATTGCAGTTTCATTCATTGATTAATAGAGTGTTGTGCCAACTTTCCAATATTTATACGCCCGATGTGACGACGATAAGGAATGGTGGGGAAATAGTAATCGTGTCGTGTTGGGGAATCGACTATTGGCAGCAGCAGGAAAAGTTTTGGCTCCCAAACAATAGCTGTTAATGTGACCAGTGGGAATTGGAGGGAATTTCTCTCGTCTTGTATGTAATTAATTCGCTTAGAGGTTTTTAAAAATCAGATTCATCCCAATGCTATTGCCCTCCCTCGTAATTAGGGACAATTATTGAACCGATCAAGTGGAGCACTTGGCGCCAAATCATTAGTCACCGTGAAATGTGGCTGGCGCGTGGTAATGAATTTGGATGCCCTATCGCCCACCGTTCTGTTCGATAATTACACCCCAATTGTGACCACGACACGTTCTCACACTTTGCGCTTGTAAAAACAAAACGCTGAGTGTACGTACAGAAAAGTCACGTGATTAGGTCGCGGGATTGAAAACCTAAGTTGTGCTCGAACTGTTAAGTTTTCGTATTTCTTTGTGGTGACGTAACAATGTAAATGTTCCAACAATGTAATTTGAGAACTCTGTATGCTTAGTTTATGTTTTGTAACACTGTAACAATGCGAATGACGTAAACATGTGTACATTTTGTAAGATTTAAAATGAGACAGTAATGAATACAGTATGTCGTATCGATCTAAATCTTGTAGCAATGTAAATGGCCTGACAGTGTCAATAGCGTAACTGGATGAAGTGAAGCAATGATTTAAAAGACGTATTATTCGTCATAACTCAAATGTAACTAATGTAGGGATGTAAGTGACATGCTTGTTTTCGATGTTACAATGTAAATGACGTAACTATTTAATGATGTACCTTTAAAATTTTAATGTAATTCTTTTAACATAACATCCTTTACAATGATGTTACAATGTAAAAAACTTAATGTCAAATACCTAGCAATTTACATGGTGTGACTGTAAATAACTCATTAACGATGTTGCCGCCATGACATGACAATATGACTGGGTACTAAAAAAGTTACAAAAACTTCAGTATCGTAGGAATTTCACTTATAATTTTACATCATGTAGGCTACCACTAGGACACATTAAGATTTTTACAAAAAATCCGTACTCGTTTTGTTACCGTAACATAACACTATTTTTCGAGTAATTTTTCTCGTAGAATCGATTACATTTTTCGTTATCCACTTACATAAAGGTTTTTAAATTATTGGGCAAGTAGTGGGGGTATGTTAACAATTTAATTATCAAGTCAGTAAGTGGTGATGATTCAAGTTATCATTACAGAACTTTTCACATCAACCATGAACCAAATTGTCAAGTACGCAGTGTTATGATTATGCAATCCATAAAATAACGAAAACTTCTAAAATGGCTCAGACAGCAAATTCCGCACTTTCAAAAAGAGTAAAGTTGCATAACTTCTATTATTTTCAGTGAAGTGATTCTTTATGTCAACAGAACTGTCTGGTACAGCACTAGAGTTGTTTGACTAGACATATAAAAGCTATTTCGCAAAAGCTTTTATCTGTAAAAGTTAGTGACTATGCAGTCGGGACGATTGGTGCTCCCATGATAGGTATTGTTTGCTCACGTGAAATGTAGTCGAGCGAATTGAGAATATTGGCAGAAGCATTAGAGAGCACGTGTCACTGGCAACTTCGAGTATAATCAGAACCTCGATCGTCATTGATCGGTGGTGCTAGTAAGTTCTTCTTCTACCACCACAAGAGAAAACGATTTTTGGCTTCTCGGCGAAATGAAGGACTTCCCAATCAATACCATCTGTGCCCGGGATATCCGACCATCCAAAATAGTTTTTATTTTTATTTCTCTATCTACCAGAATAGTCTCTTAAAAACCAATTTATACGAATACTCGTATACTGTATACATACATATTTCACAACAATAAACAGTAAATTGCATGTCTTTGAAATCTGAGTATTTATAGATTTAGTATCATTGGTTACCAATTGCTTTTAGAGTAATATTAGAGGAATCTACGACAAAATGTCGCGGTACAAAAATGTCACGGTACAAAAATGTCGCTGTACAAAAATGTCGTAATACTGTACAAAAATGTCGCCATAATAAATGTCACTGTTGAAAAAAATCAGTAAAAATATAACTTAACTTAACCTAACCTAACCTAAACTTTAACGTAGTCTCCTGTAAGCAAACCTAACCTAACCTAACCTAACTTAACGCAGTCTCCTGTAAGCACTATCAAGCCAGCACAGATGATAACGTACGAAAATAAAATGTTACAAAAATTTGTACAGCGACATTTTTGTACAGCGACATTTTTGTATAGTGACATTATTGCAGTGACAGATTTGCACAGCAACATTTTTCCACGACATTTTTTGTCGACGACATTATTACCACGACATTTTGACGTGATACGTATTAGAGGTTGATACTTCGGCTAAATTAAAACCCAAATTTTTAAATAAGGCACGCTGCTTCTACAACAGCTTCTCTGCAAGTCATCTATGTAATTCCGTGGAGTTATTTAAGTTGTTGCATGATTAATTTAAATACGAATTAAAAGATGCATGATGACTATAAACAAAGATAACTCCACTGAATAGCATGGGTGACTTGCAGAGAAGTTGTTATAGAGTAGGGTGCATTTTACTGTTTATTATTGTACGAGTTTTTATTTGTTGAATTGTTTGTTGCATTGTTGGGTATAAATTAAAAGTGAATTCTGACTAAATGGGCTCGTGGCTACAACTGTCTACGTATGACTTGGTAGCTACAGCTCAGTTTTCGATGTAACAATGAAGTTTTCGTGAAAATTAATGTCAAGGTTAATGAAAATAACTCCATTGGAAAGGCAAAAATGTACATTTTGATATGCAAAATGTGTGTTTGTCTGACACATTTGATCGTCACATGCTTTGTTTTCATAATATTTGAATGTGGCGTAGGTGACTCACCCTGTATATGATCCGATACCGAGATAACAAGAATAAAACAACAAAAAATGTATAAAACAGTGGAACCCCGCTATTCACTCATCCCTCTATTCGTACAACTCTGTATTCATCAAACTAAATTCAATCACCATTCGATCTTTGCCTCGAAATGCGTACCAATTCTGAGCATCTTCTAATGCAAAGAAACAGAAAATACGAAGACAAAAAACACCTGATGTTTGTAAGGACGGTGACCACCCTTCTAAACAATAATATTCCTCTTCTCCACCTGCCATTTATGTCATCATGTTTATTTACAGCATTGTTACATTATATTTGTTGGTTTTATAGTTTTTATGTATGATTTTATGCATTAAGTACTGTATTTTTATATAGGTTATATACAAGGTATAAACATGGCTGTATTACTATAAACAGTCATCATGGGTCTGGAACGGATTACTCTAATTAACATTATTTCTTAGAGAAAATATTGATTCGCTATTCGTACAAATCGCTATTCGAACAGCCTCCTGAAACGAAATGTGCACGAATAGCAGGGTTCCACTGTATTTGACAAATCGATTTTTCTTTTCGAAATGCAACGACGGATGTGATGTTTTTTTATGACACTAATTCATTTTCCGTCATGCAAAATAGTATGCCCATAGTAATCCGGTAATTAGTGTTATGATGAATGATCCGGTGATATAAAAAACAACAAAAAAACAAACTAGTAAATATGGAATATAAAAACAGGTGGATGAGATCGATATAGTAGTAAATGATAAATAAAAGCGCAACGATAAGGACCTAAAGGCAGGTTGAAGTGGTATTAAAGCTTGCATTTTCCTTTAGACAAATTGCTCTCTTCAGCGTGATTAACGTCCAGTTTTCAAGAACCCACTCGATTGTTAATAGCTTAAGGGGCTTTGTCTCACTATCGTCGAGCTTAATGGTACTCTCTTTGATGATGGAAGACTAAAACTAAAAAGTTTTATATAATGCTATACCAATAATTTAATATTACAAGTCACTTGATGGGTGTGGAAAGGATCTTGCGGTCAACGGACATGAGTGGAACACATGTGAAAAATGTGTTGAACACAGGTGAATGATGATGATACTAACAAAGATATACTGTTTTGGAGAGAAAAAATTGAACAGGCAAATTTTACACTATGTAAATTTTGATCTATAAGTAGGCCTATATTTTATGTGCCTTTTGTCTATGATATGGTTAATTTTGTGTAATGGTGTTGTCCTCGTTTTTTGTTTACTGCTTTACTGGTTTAAAGTTTACTGCTTTACAACGATGTATTTTCTGATCCGTACTTTGTCGTTTGTGGTATTGCAATACATTGTAACATTTTGGTTTGTTTGGACCAGAAAATGTAAAATAAATTAAATAGTAAAGATTATACGCGCAACTCTTTATAAGAATTGAAATATACAATACTACAGTAGAGTCTCTCTAGTCCGACATTTCGCCAGTCCGACACGTCCAGAAATTCCACACTCGACAGGTAGCAGGTCGATACACGAAACTGGCTTTAAAATATCATTATGGGCAATATATTATTGAGCAACACTATCCCAATTTCTTGTGTAAAGATGTTAAAATCTTGTAATATCAGGCTTACATATATACTATATTCACATTTGTTTAACTCTTTTAGTGTTGTCGTGATCATAAATTCTGTTTATCTTAAAGTACAGCACAGTTGCCAATAGTGGAAACCATGAAAAGAAAGAGAATAAGATTGAATTTCCGATTAAAATAAAATCAACATCGTATTTGCATAATCTTACTTATTAATCAGAAGGTTTGCTATGACCCGCATTAAATTAAGTTAGGCGGGTTGACTCGCTTTTTAATATTATTAGATTTACGAAAAAGTTGGACCGATGTCGATAGGTTTACTTTTAAGCTTCCGTAGTTTTGCAGTTGAATTTATTATTTTTTTAAATAAAATTAAAAAAAAAAAAATTAGTTACAAAAAACAATTTCCCAATAAATACAAAAGTTATCATTTCACTGTTGACGACGCAAAGCAATCTCTCAAAGAAGAAATGAGTTGAAAAAAAACAACCGTAAAAGGGGAAACTTTTCTTCCTCTATAAATCCTGAATCTTTAATCTGTCATCTTCAGAGAACCTAATCGGATTTCAAAGAGCAACTGCTGGGAAGAAAAAGCTAAAAGAGAAGAAAAAACTCTAGGGGGAAAAAAAAACTCACGTGACAGTAAAGCTCAAAGACGAAATCCAGATACGAAAATTACTTTCAGTCATGTTCTGACGTGTTTTTATTATTTTTATTTCACCTTCGAACTGTCGTCTACACCCGATACCGCCCTGTATATTTTTTTTTGTGGATATTTATTTTTTAAAAAAATTGTTTTCTTTTTTATTAGTTTTGTTGATCTTAAGATTTTATTAATTGAAGTTTTGAGTAAACGCTTCTGACAGGAAATGAAATCGAATGAAAGCCCTGAAGATTTCAAACAGTTCAAAGAACATAAGGTTAAGAACATCAGTTATTGATCAAGAGTTTTTCCACTATTTTGTCCTGTTGGTTGTTTTATGTAAAGAAATTTGGCGGCAAACAGTTTTTTTTTGTCAACTTTCAATGAATATGTACAAACCAATTGTAAACTTTGGGAAACTTACGCCAACATGTCGTTGAGGTCAATCGTACCAATATAGGTTTTTCAATTTGAAATTTCTCATTCAACAAAACTTACATTTTTATTCAGATACACAGTCTGCGGATTCCCATTCTCATAAATGCTTGGATTTCCTGAAAATACTTAGTGCAGTTTGGACAGTTTTCTCTCAGCATAGCGGCTTTTTTTTTTTATGTGTATTGTCCGGTTTTCCATTTTAATGCAAAAAGTCCCCCTTCAAAAAATATTGGATCGATGTTGCATTTTACTTTTCAATTCACTTTCTGGATTTTTGGAAACGTTTCCAATCCTAAATGGAAGGCTCGAAGCGAGTAATCTTTCATCGTGGCAACAAGAAAAAACGGATTGCGGTGAGTGTCGATACCGTTTTCTTCGCGAAATCGCACGATCAATTTCCGCCCGCAACTTACCTAGTGCAGGATTTCCGCACTTCAAAAAGTCTGCCAACAACGACGCTTTTAATGCTTGATGAATTTATTCGAGTCTTGATATTTTGCACATTGCATTTTGTGGAACGTGCAATTTTGAAAAGTTCGATGTTTACTATATAAAATATAACATTTCTCCTATGGTTGTCGCTTTATAATTTATTGACTACTGTAAAAGTACTAAATAATCATAAAAACAAATATATACAGGGTGTTTTATCTAAAGTATGATAAGGCACTATCTCACCTAGTATTGCAGTTATGTCGATTATAGCCATGAGAAATATGATTAGAACATCTGGGGGCAATTTAATGATGCTATTGTATTGACCTCGAAATTAATTTCGAAGTCATCACATTATTAAATCGAACACGATGAGTTGTATCTTCCGAGTTATATTTAGAAAGTTGTAGCCAACAGTCCATTTAGTGAAAATCCAGCGTCGTTTTATATATTTATTTACAACAATCCAACCGAAAAAAATATATATAAACAGTAGAGCTAAAAGATCTTTGCAGAAGTGTCGCGTACTGTGGTGCATTAATATTGTATCACTGCACCACTCTATACCTTTGTGGGATACTCTATGGCGTCTATGCTTTTAGTTAGGGGCTCTATTATGCTTTTATTTTATTTTATTTTATTTGAATCGTAGGAAATAAATTAAACGACCCTGAATTATAACTAAATGGACCATTGGCTACAACTTTCTAAATATTATTTGATAGCTACCACTCGTGATTTTTGTTGTAACAATGCGATCACCTTGTAAATTAATTTCAACGTTAATTAAGATAGCATAGTTGTTTTCTCCAGGATGTTCTGGTCAAATTCCATCCAATTCTATAAAAGATCACGACCTTCCTACTACTACTATTACTACTACTCCTCTTCACCAGTTACAGCCATTGGACAAGAAACATCACGTGATTCATTCTTTTGCACTTGAGAATAAAGAAAAAAGTCTAGAACTTTCAATAATCTTCTAGAAATTTCCACTGTGTGGCAGTGTCACTGTGTTTTTACTAGCGCCATTTATGAAAATGCCATGTGTGAAAATGCCAAAACTCATACCGAAATCGATATTCTAACTGTAACGAAAATTGCAAAGCAATGTGAGTTAAATGAATAAATAACTTTCCAGTCATTTTTGACGGGCTATTTACAAGTATGACTATAATCGACGTGTCTGCAATACTAGGCGAGATAGTCAACCTGTCACATGATGAAACATATTGTATCCTATATAGTAAAATAGTGCTTCTCCTCACCAGCTATGGGAGCGCCACCGTGTGTGAAAAGGCCAAAATTGACTCTAACATCAACTAACGAACATAGCAATATGAATTAAATTATTAAGTAACTAACAAATGCTGCGTACATGAGTGAAAACAATGAATTGCATAATAAAACAAAAAACTTTCGTGTCATTTTTTGACAGGATATTTACTAGTAGTAAAATATATGACAATTTAGCATATTTTTAAAGGTACACTAAACTAGTTGGATGTTGCTTTGGCACAATATATTTTTGTTATTCCTAAACTGTAATAATCATTTTAAATATTTGAAACACAACAAACGTAGATGTTATGGCAGTGCAGATAAAAATTGTTTGCGTTATCCATAACATAAATTATCGTTAAATTATCAAGAGACAAAGCTTCGATTTTAACTTACCACAGTTATTCAGGGACATCGTATCACTTTGTCGATGACATGAAAAGTTGGTGTGGTTCATTTTGGATATTGCTCTGGCTTAACGCCACATGACTAACTCGAGGGAATTTAATTTTCATGATCGATACGTTGCCCCCTTTCACTAGTTTCCACTCACCTTTCAAGAATGTTAAGTTCCTTAAGGCTTCAGAGTTTGTAAGTGAAGCAACTTATATTAGGTCAGAAGCTGTTATTAGTGTTTCAATATTGATGGCCTCAAGTTTATAGCTATTTTCCTACAAGATGGGAAGTCAAGATTTTCGTTATTGATATTAAAAAAAAAAACAACAAGAAATTTCGCTTGATGGAGTCGAGAGCTAATTAAATCTTAACTTGAGGCATTTTAATATATTCAAAAGTCGCTTCATTGAACATGGAACCCAAGGACGCAGATTTTTATAGTACTGACAAACGTTCATCTATCTAGTTTGAAATGCTGCAGTTTAGATTTATGTTAAAACTGGAAACCTTGTGAAGTTTATTTGTCTTTTAATTCTTTAGACACAAATCGAAAACATACACCATCCATTAACCGCCAAATATCAAAACCAACAAAATATTTTTTCTTCTTTTAACTGATAAAAGGGCATGAATCTTAAGCAGTTGCAATGATTTGATGCAACTACTATTTTGATACCACTTTTGTATGTTTTGGCATGTGAGGTCATTGTCAGACAGGATGTAATTGATAATATACAGTATTTCAGCACATTAGTAATTAACAGCTGAAAGTTCACTGATTATGGGATCATTCCTCAGGTTGACAGTCGGACAACAAAGATAAAGCAGCATAAATTTCCGACTTTTTTTAAATAGTTTTCTGGAATGACGCTTTTAAAAATGATGGATTTTTAAAACAGGCCATTAGTCCTTCATCAAACGTAAATTTACAGATAACACATTTGACTGATGCAAGTTTTAATGTTAATCGACACTATAGGCTGATGTCAACCGAAAGTCGAGACTGAACTCTTTACTTCTATGATTCGAAGTTTCTTGCTGATTGCGTTATCGATCTTATCTATCGCAATGCTGGTTTTTCTTGATACTGGTCGAGTTGAACTACAACGCATGCGTTCTTTCTCAAAAACAGAAATGACGAGTTATGGACCCTAATTCAAACATATTTCATTATAGCACTTCAAAACACAAATTGCTCAATTTGTGTCAAAATTACACCTAACGTTTTTGCAATTTTGTATAAACATACACATTTGTGGTATAAAATCACAAAAGTCATAGCTCTATAGGACTTAACATCTTTGCTTTTCTACATAATATATTCCAAAACTCCAACGTACTTATGGAACAACTAATTACCTATTTTCATTCACAGCGAACGAACATGATTTTGATCATTTGCTTTTTTTTTGTGATAAATTCTTTGTGATCGATATTTCGAAAATGACCACTATTATGATGAATCAATGAACGCCCTAAATTATAATTCAATTTAAAAATTTTGACATTATGTTGATGTATATCAGTGATTATTTTTCTTTTCTTTTCTGATGATAAAAACATGTACATCGAAAATGCATATAATTTATTATTACTTGTGTCAGTCGAATTGTAAAAATGTAATTTTGTAGGTCAGTTGGTTTGGACTTTAAATTCAAATGATATAATGATGGCCAATAGTTTTCAAAACCTAACTGCCGTGTGAATTGTCACCAAAATGTCCACAACGTTGATTTTCCAACCCTCATAAAATTTCCACGGGTCGTTTGGCAAATCTCACAACAATAATATTATTATTTACATCTGTAATATTCATGTCGAGTATTAAATTACATGAGCATTTAACAAGTGAATCTCCAAGGTAACGTCAGAAAACACGTAAAATTGGAATTATTACAGTCTAGTGACGGGTGGATAGATTTTGGTAAAATTACAATATACTGTATAATTAATGTGATGTCTGTGTAAAATGCTTTAAATGGGCTTACCATAACAACATGTCTGTAAACAGTGATATATACGGAGTTCACCATACAAAACGCGAATGTAAATTTTTCTCTCATTATTGATGGGGTTACTTCTAGTTTAATATATTTAATTTGTTTTTAAATACACTTTATACTGTATAATTACGAGCTTGTAAATTTGTTTTGTACAGTGATTTTCATGGAAATCTAATACGTATTTGATACAGTATTTTTGTAATATACACATCGTAATACACGGATTTTGTAAAATCTAAACGTTTGTCCAGAAATGGTCTATACTTGTAATCGAACTGTCATAAGATATGGCACATCGTTTAGTGAACGTGTTAATGTCACTTGGGTTTTTTTTAAGAAACGAATTGAGGTTTTAATTTATTGATATCTTGGAATGAAGCCAGTGGGAAACCGCAATTGGAACACTCGAGCGATGCACGTTGGTTGCTGATGTGTTAAACCTCTTGAAATCGTGTATAAGTTTGAATTTCGAAGTTAGATAAATGAAAAATGTAAGACATGCATTTTTCACATGAATCCGATATTGGAATCGTTAAAATGCTCTTGTTTTCAGACCGCAAATTTAAATATTAAAAATTAAAAGTAACGTAGGTTCAATAATCAACTTATTTTATTGAAGTACGAGTTCACTTTACTTATTGACCTGTGACCTCTGAAAAGTTACCGGTAACTTATTATAGATAAAAAATCTTGTGATTATGAATTTATGCAAAATCAAGATTTTTGGAGAATGTGCTTAAAATTATTCCGCACATTCTACATCAACTATTCAGCACATTGTACTTCACGTCTTTAGTGGTTTAAGCCAAATGAAAAAATAAATAAAAATAGTCTAAACTGATAAAATGTAATATAAAAATACAGTAGTAAATTAACAAAAATAATACTTTTTGTTATTGCATGTTGACATTAAGTATTTTATTAACAGTAAGTAGAAGTAGAAACTAATAATTACTATAGGCCCATACAGGGTGAGACAAAAGTTTGGTCACAACTAAATATCACGAAAACCATTAGTGATATGAAAATTCTGATTGAACTATTGTAATGTAGATGGGCTATCCAATGACGTTACCGTAAGTGACCTTTAAAACCATTTTCAAAATCATCCAATTATTCATTTTATTAATATCTACTTCACATCCCATATGTGATTTTGAAGGATCAAGGCAATCATGAAATAATACCAACGCGCATCAAACAGATCAAAAATCGACCGGTAAAAACGGAAATGACAGACGAAAGAAGAACGGTGTCACAGGAAAGAAATCTCAGGGGCAGCTGCAACAACATGGCCTTTCTGTCAATAGAGAAGCGTAAAAGTGGTAAAAAAAACTGTTAAACTGTTGTAACTGTTAAACAGTTTAACAGTTTAAACTGTTAAACTGTTAAACTGTTGTAGGAATGCATTATTCCAACACGTTATTTCCAAAACTTTTTCACCTTTTTTTAACTAATACATTGTCAAGTAAATTATGTTTGTTGTGGTTGCCCCTGCTGGCTTTTTTGTCACATTTTTTTTTTTTGCCTTTAACTTCCGTTTTTACTGGTCGATTTTCGATCTGTTTGATGGCATTACTTTGTGAACATCTTTATCTTTCTAAGTCACGTATTGAGTGTGTGTGGGATGCATATTAAAGAAATGAATAATTGGATGAACTTGAAAATTACATCTAATTATTGGTAACATTATTGGATACC
>JAQIWH010006932.1:0-12136 GCA_034695005.1 Cryptops parisi
GTAAAAGTATAAAAAAAATGGTGGAAGAATATCGTTTGGAAATAAAATGTACGACTCACATGCTCGAATGCTTTTGAAACTTAACTATCCCTCGACATGTTGATGTCAGGTAAAAGCGTAATAAAGATGTGTCGAGAGTTTATTGTTGAGGAATTTTTGTAAGAAAAAGTCGTCAACGTTTGTATAATGTTACATACCTTATTTCATGGTTTGCCGCTTTATTCCAATAGACGAGGTTGTTTTTCATTTCTCTTATAATCTGTTTTTTTTACGTTATTTTGTAAGGTTTCCGTAGATTTTATATATGTACATCACAAGATTTATTTTGGAATTTGCAATGTAGGACGTTTGTTTACAAGAAATTTACTTATATGCGATTTTGCTAATACGCGATGACAGAACGTAGCTCGTTATATGCGAGAAAATTATGCTATTATGCAATTTTGTGCGGTACTGGTAGTATGTAAATGACTTGAACGCTGAAGATCATGGGGATTTCGATATGTGCGATTTTCGATTTGGATTAAATCATACCGAACTAAGTCAAAAAACTTCAATTTGAGAAAACGATGATTTCACATATGGTTTGTCCATAGGGTTGCATGTAATTTCGACGGGTTAAATGTGCCGGTGTAACTTTAATTGGTCTAGCGATATAATTGAAGGCTTGCCCAGAATAACGTTGCATGTAACAATTCATAGTTTTGAGTAAATGACAAAAGAAATATTCAGCAACACATTGATTGTCACATATCAGGTCATGTATGTATGTACTAGCTAGGCCCATATATATGAGGCACGCTTTTTCATAGTAATCTCAATATTGAATTTTTGTAACATACAACGTTATTCAAGTCTTCAATTCTTAGTCTATATCTAGAGCATGCCTCGTTTCATGCATTAACTCTAGAAACTGTAAAATGTGAGTTAGTTCAATATGGTTCAACACGATCCATTTTTGTAACGTTTTGCTCAGAACGTAGTCTTCACATAAAACTAGGACATTCTGTATTTTCAACTTCTTACATGTTTTGTCTTGCTTGATGAACTCGTTGCTCATTCATAATCGCAGCGCGAGTTTTGGATTAATTCGCATACAACGAGAAATTATTTTTCTATCTATACAGTTTAAAAGAGTAAAATAGTAAAGTAGCTGTGTTGGGGAATTCATTAATGTATCCACGTTTTTACGTAAAAACAAACAACAAAATATGGTCACCCTTTGACATGGACATTCTTCGAAGAATATCCCATGTGCCAACTTTTAACATAATTTATCACGAGTTTAGTACGACGTATGCTGTCTATTTAAGAATCTATTTTCTAACTGTGTGTTTGGACAAGTCCCACACGAATAAAAGCAGCTGCTACACCATAAGTATACACAACAGACAATTGGTGAATGGTATGCCAAGACAGAAGACATTGCCAACCTCTTGGAACGTAAATCACTTAAGCCTTTCAGAACGTGTTCAAGTACCGTGTCGTAAAACATTTCCAAGTCAGGTAACTGACTTTTTTGTGTGCAAATTTTTTGTTTGAGCATTCATCTAACTAATTTTGAATAGTCATAGTTGTTTGGTTTGGTAATTTTTTTTTCTTTCAGTTTTTGTTTTTGTGTAAATGGAAGATCTTTTTTGTTTTTTGTAAGATTATATTTCCTCTTGAAGTCCATCTTGTTTTTTTTTTTGTTGGCTAAACCCTTTTTTTTTTCTATGAAAAGTCTCCAATGGTGGTCGTTTCACAACTCGTGTCACACATAGTTTCGAAGTATAAGGAAAAACTGAAACGTGCCTAGAAATGTGTAGGTAGTAGGAGGTGATGAATATTAACCCTGCACTCGGAGTTAAAGGTCAGTTGAGGGCGGACAAAACATCCAACCACTCCACCTAGCGAAATGTACTAAAAGTACAACTTGAGGAAATAAACACAAAAAAAAAGTAAAGATGGTACATAGAAGAAAAAATGAAGGTTCTGGACGTTCATTAGCTGCACGACCCAACAAGACAAATAATCGACCCTGGCGCGTGGGAGGCGCGTGTTTCCATACAACCACCCTTGATGACCCTTGGTAAAAAGTACTACAGGCTACAATTGTAAGGATGAAACACAACATCCTGTACAGTTTGGTACTCTTTCTTATTTTATTTTTTTTATGGTTTTGTCATTTTTCCTAGTACGTAGAAGGAAAACAAGGTTGTTTGTCGGTGCTGAAAAAGGTGACTGAGTTGAGTTTTTAAAGGAATTTGTAAATTTCCTTTTTTTTGCAATGTTGTTTTGGGCGCTTACATTATTCAGACTATTAAGGTAAATGAGGAAAATAACAATGTAAATTAAGTAATACAGGCCTACCTACGTAATCTTGTTTTTTTGTGTGACGAATTCGTGTCATTTTATATTGTTCGGTGATATTGTTAGTTGGTGGTATTAATAGTTTATTTTATTTATTTGTTTGTATTTTATTTTATTTTATTTTATTTTTGACAATCCCGTGGATTTTCATGTAAAATCATACATACAAATCTTAATTAATATTAAATTTTTTCTTATCATAAGTTTTGTGCCAAATTGTTATACGAATACAAGTAATCTTCGACTTGAGGACTATGTATTGCGAAAACTTTGCATAATTTGAAAATCGTATACATGTATATCGAAATTTCTATAAAGCAAAAACTACATTGCTGGATTGTTTTAATTTATGTACCAGAATATCATAATCGCGAATAATAGAGTTGCATATATCGAGCATCTTAAAACCTTTTTCACCACATAATAGCGTATACTAGCATATATTAAACACGCATAAATCGAAGACTCCCTGTACTGTATAAATATTTTATTTTAAAGACATGAAGTGCAGGTCGTCTGAAATGATCTTTACAACTGTAGGTATTTTAGTATTGAAGTTGTAAAGTAAACTTTGTGAATCATTCTAATTTTTGAACACTCCGTATATGTTATGCGAATTTAGCCAACATTCATATTCATAAAAAAATCAATTGTAACTAATGTCAACTAATGTAAAGTTACAAGTGGGGAATCACAATTTGTCAACTTTTTCAGGATAGGAAAGGCAGTGTAAACATTCGCTAATGCATGTGTACTTCGATTCCAATTTAAGTTTCAATTACACACGGTATTCTCATTTCATGCAAAGTTACCACACGCTACACAAAAGATCTTTATGAAAACTTTTCTTAATGAATTTCGAAAAAGCGCAGGTGCAGTTTTGGACATATTTAACACCCACAACTTTTCGAATGTATTTTAAAATGACGAGGAACAGAGATCCCCGAATATTCGGATGGAGGAAGTAGAATTTTTGGTAGCAGAGGGTGGTTCTTTGTAATAATAAGACATAGCGTTGTTTATTAAATAATTTAAGGAGGAAAAGAGAAGGGGGAGGGGTGTTGTAATCGCCGCCGATTCCTAGGGAGCGTCCAAATTGGAAATAATAGCCTCGACTGCAACGAGAGTTTGCAACGCTGGTGGAATAACCACATATCACACTCGATTGCATTAGAGGCAGGGAGTAGACAGCTCAAAGCACCCTTGGATTGCTCTTAATTTTTCCGTTGCTCCCTTGCCTCCTTTATTACAGGCCGTAAATTGCACCCCGAGCCTTTATCCGCAATGTTAGGTACTGTGTTCTATACGTGGTACAAGTCACACACACAACACCCACGCGCACCCGGTTTCTCTTCTCTTTACCCCTGAACGTATTTTATTCCTCGTTTCTTTTTCGTTTCTTTCTTTTTGTCGTAGGATTTTTTCTACGTCTTTTGTGTTTGGGTTTGGGAAAGTGCAATATGGTGAAAGTTTGGTGAGAGAGGCGTTAAATCATGTTGATGAGAAGCTTTTTCTCCACAAGCGTTGGTAGTTTTGTTAGTAGTAGTGGTGGTGGTGGTGGTGTTGTTGGCAGAGAGTTTTGGTTGTTAGTAATATAATGGCGCGGTGTGAGAAATGGTATCTTATATTAAAATAAAAATTAAAAGTCGTAAATTTCATAGGTGTGAAGTAGGCTAAGTGTGAATGTTTTTTGTAATTTATTTTAGAAATTTTTATTACGGTCTAAATCTAAAGAGATCACGGAAGACATTCCTTACAACAAAAATATGTACAGAGTTATACACCTTGTATAACTGTAAGAATTATACAGGGTGGATCTACAAAACTGTCCAAGATGGATTTCTCATGAACTACTTAAACTAGACAAAAATTATTACCTGAAAGCTCAATTCAATATCTTTCCAATGATCTATAACTTTATGCTATGGCTTTCATAATTTGGTCGCAATGGCCACGCGAAAGAAATATCCTAAAAAAAGTTGTATATTATATCTCGTTGGAAAGATAGTGAATTGAGCTTTCATGTTATAGTTTAAAGTTTCGTCTAACTTAAGCGATTCATGAGAAATCGCTCTTTAAAAATGGGTGACTTATTTTGGCCCACCCTGTATGTACAACAAAAAATATAAAACATCACAATAAAATGTTTGTGTATATTGATGTTTATTATATGAAAATATAAATCTTGTAAAATCGTTTTATTTTGTGAATATTGTCTGTTAATCTTATATATATATATATTTCATGTTTGTCTGTTTGTGCGCGCATGACGCAAAAATGAATGAACTAATTTTTATGAAATTAGGTATTGACATTGGAGTGGATGACGGGTACGTTATAGGTTATTGTACATACTTGGATTTTTATTAAGAAACTGACCAATCTGTCATTTGTACACACTACACTCTCCCCTCGAAATTGTGAAATTTGGTTTTCGTTTGCACTAGCATTGGTAAACAATACGTTCCCTTATCTTTAATTTTTAGCAAGGTAAATGCTAATCAATAATTAAAGAATAAAATTGGTGTGATTTTTTAATTTTAATTATTGATTAGCATTTATCTTGTTTAAAAAAACTAGCATTGGTGTTAGGAAAACATTAAGACGAGGAATTATCACATTCGGGTTCTTATGTTAGTGTTTTATTCGTTTAATGAATTCCTACTAATATATAAATTCAAAAGTCCGTTTGTATGTTGGTGACTCCACCACGCAAAAACTACTGATCCGATTAACTTGATTTATTTTGTCAGCATATTAGAGGTCTCAGATAACATAGTAAGTAAGTTTTATTCAGATTGAATATACGCTTCGATAACTAATCTCGGATGATCACGATACTCTTACGAGCTTTGTGCTGCGGGCAGTGGTGTTGCGGGAGTTGCGCCTGCGCATGACGTACAACGATAGTGGTACATCATTGCCCGCGCGCGATGGTTGGAGACAGCATCGAGTGCGAGCGCGAGTTTGCACTCCACACTCTGGATTTAATAAATTGTCGGCTAAACCCAAGCTTTTTTTATTCCCATTTTAATTGTTTAATTGTAAAACGACCGCGAGCGAAGCCGTGTGTACCGCTAGTGATGAATAAGATTTAAGGGCTTCGTGTAAAAAAAGTGTTAAGTAACATTTTTTTTCTCAGAAATGACCTAGAGGCATTTTCTAATACGTTAGGTGCAATTTTACCTTCCTAACACTTAATTTTAAGCAAAACAACAATATACATTAAGATATTAGTGCAAGAAGTGTGAAGTAGTGAATAGACATCAAGGCAAATATATCTTGCAAGACATTTTTCTCGACATTATAAAATGTTATTTAACACCCGTTTAGCACCAAGCCCTTCAATTGTGGAAACAAGAGAAACTCGGGCTAATGAGCCGCGAATGTGGGAGGGATGTCACAATTATCTTATCGCAAATAGACCAAATCACGAATGTCGATAGTTTACAATTTTCCGGTTAGTAAATAAAGGCGTAGTTTGAAAAATGATATCTTAATAAAATAAAACATAGTTATAAATTTTATATAAGTACGAAGTAGGTGTCTATTTAACTTTTCGGCATTACTCTTTTTGAAAATATCAGATCGTAAATTTTGTTTCATCTTGATTATTATTTATCGATAATTGATATCTTAAACTCAAAGGTTAGAAGGAAATCAAATCGTCATTTGTGTCTGTTTTGTGGGTGGTGTTCATTTCTCAGGTGTTAAGATAGAGAGAAATACACGACAGGTGATGTGACCTTTAAGTGGGTGTGCGAGGGGAATTATGTGTGGGTGGAGGGAAAAAAACAACCTAACATTGATATATCCACCCCAGACGAATCAACTTTCCACGCCTCTTTGCTTATTGTCACCTTTACCATGAAATAAGTTTGATAAGAATAGTTTTCATTTATTTTTTTATTCAAGGTGTACAGGTTTACAGAGTTCATTGGGTACTTTGTCGCAAAGGAAACGCCTCGCAATTGTTCCATTAATGGAACGTCAATGTTTTCTTTATTTAGGCGGAAACGACTTATTTACTTGTAGGGTTATACCGTTGGTTTGTCGAGCGTTACAAGGTGCGCGTATAACCTATTGAAAACTGCATTGAATACAGTGGGTGGATTTTAAATTAAGTTTCACCCAGTAGTGGGTCTAATGTTGTGGTGCAAGTGCTCATTGATGATGGTTAATTGAAAACGTAACATTGCAAAATCAGCCTTCTTGGTTTATTATTGCGATAGTTACGTTCGACGCAAACTTCGCATAAATCGAAAATTGCTTATACCAAAAATTGTATGTATCGAAAATTGCATATAATTAAATTGGTATACATCTAAAATCGCGTTAATGAAAATATCTCATTTAAATAAAAATCGCATAAATAAAAATCACATACTGTATATAAAAATCGCATATAATGAAAATCATTGAAATACTCATGAAGTAGTTTAACTTCAAATTTCAGTGATTACTTATGCACCACTATTTACAAAATTGTATAAAAAAAGACATTTTTTCGCATATTACGAGCCTTTACAACAATTTATCACGTTGCATAGTAGCGAAATCACTTGCAAGAATCTCGCATGAATCGAAGTTTTATTGTACAATTCATTTTGATATCATTCTTGTGAAAGGTGTAGAATCAGTGTCATAGTACAGGAGATTCTCGATTTATGTGACAATTGCGTTTCGCACTAATTTCGAATAAATCGAAAATCGTATATAATTAAAATATCTATGAAGTGGCCAAAACTTCAGATTGTAGTCACTTGTGCACTTTTACACAAAGTCGAATAAATTTCTTGCAAATAACGATCTTCTGGAAGGATTTCTTTCGTCGCATATTAGCGAAATCGGCCCTATGGAATTCACATAAATCGAGGACTTCCTGTATACAATACAGTTTAATACATCATTTAATAAATCATTTCAAAACACAACTTACAAAACATATTTTGCATAGATAAAATTTTTTACCAGTTTGCATGCTCTTTGTATAACGATCTCTATGGGATGAATGAAACGAAAACTACTATTTGTGGTTTGAAGTGACGAAACTTACAATTTTAGTCACTTGTGCACCTTTACACAAAATCGCGTGATTTTCTTGCAAATAACGATTTTCTTCCAGTAGCATATTATCAAAATCAGCCCTGTGAAATTTGCATAAATCGAGAACTTTCTGTTAGTTAGAACACTATATAGTAACGTTAATCTTGTGAAAAGTTGAAGAAACAGTGTCTCACGCATTTCACGTGCGAAAATGTTGGGACAATTCTTATTGCTTTATAGTAATTTTGTCGTTTGTCAGTCTGTATGTGTATTATCGTGTTTCGCTTGCTGAACACGCGTCGTTTTAAATGTTTTTTTTATTTTTATTTTTTATTTTCACTCTTCCATTGGTGGCGTTAACTGTAATGACTATAATTTTACGACGCCTATAAACGGAGCCTTTTGTAATTATTACGAGCGAATGTCGTGCGTCTCGAAATGAGTTGAAACGAGTTGGACATATTTATCAAGCAGAGTGATTTTACTTTTATGATCTTTGGGGTTATGATTATTATTTTTTTTTCAGAATTATTATTATTATTATTATTATTGTTGTTTTTATACTAAATATCGTAAGTTGTGTATTGCCTTGAATTTCAAATTGGCAGCAAAATTTCATGCTTCCCAAATCGTAAAAACGAGTGAATAAAATGTTATAGCGTCAATGTCACAGCTGCTTGTGATAACTCTTCACGTAGCTAATAAAGGGCTAGCTTTTTTTCAATACAACACTCGATTGTTTTCAAAATTAGTGTCATTGGTTTCAGTTGGGGTTATAAAGTAGTTTACTCCACTTGACAAATCGACATCATACGACATCCTAATATCACTCCATTCGTTTAAAACAACAATAAACTTTTCAATTTGTTAAATTTTTATGCAGAATGTACTTGGTACATTTTTTATACTGTATAGTTATGAGTTATTTTTATTTTCTCTGGAACACCCTGCACAGTGGTGTTTCATTTTGATTTAGTTATTTGAGTGTGAAAGATATTATAACTGAGTACATTCAATCAAACTTCTTGCTAAGAAATCTATACTTGAATCTGACGTCCTTGATCTCATCTAGCACCTGGTTAAAGTGTGAAATCCGCTAATTCGTAAAGTGCTTAGTCGGAGTGTAAATTCTCATTTTATGATGAACTATTTAGTTAAAAGTGTGAAATACATAGTATTTTATAAAAATACTGGAATATGAAAAGTGAAAATCAATTGTTTTGTCAAATATCGTGATATGCGAAATCGTAAACTTAACTTTACTATACTGATCTGAAATAATTAAACTTAATTATTTTATAAAAAAAAATATATATAAAGTTAACAATATGTATATTAACAGCTAACTAGTACTAGCTGTTGATCGAAACATTTATTTAGATAGTTCGCACTTTAACGGATTTCATAATTTAACTTTTTTTTTATTCAATAATAATAAATTTCACAATTTTTGACATATGAAGATCGTTCAAAAAGTTCTCGGAAAATTGAAGTTAATGAATTATTATTTCTTTTCGGAAACTTTTTGATATACTTTCATGTACTGAAATATATATATAATAATTTGCGGATTTATCAGCGTACGATTAGTTTTAACATTCGTTCATCAGTAGGCCATTCAAGGGGCTTCTTCATGTTTGAGAATGACTCTTGTTGGAATTGACTGAACTATGAAGTTTTCTTTTGATTTAAAATATATACTGTATACATATAAAAAATAAGACAAGTGTGATGATTATCGTCTTTCTATTACCGATATGGTAGTTTTTAAGAATGAAAAGTGTAGGCGGAAGGGGAGTGTATTGTCATCAATTAGAGGTGTTTGTCACGAAAGATGGTCAAAATTTCTTCAAAATCTCTTCGAAGAATAGTCAGTAATTGGTTTGATGTGAAGATGACGGTTACCAGACATTACCATGCCCTTCGTGGGCTGGGCACCCGAGGTGAAGAGATGAAGGTGAACAGGTGGGGGATTAACTTTATTACCACGAGGGGGAGCAGCATTTTCTTTTAGCAGCAGATTTTTAGTTTTTATTTTTCTTTCACAAGACACCAGTAAAGTTTTTTAGGAGGGTAGAATAAAAAAAATGGATGTCACTACTATTACACGAGTGTGCAAGTTTGAGATTGCAGCAGTTTTTAAGCTTTTAAACTGCACTTTTTAAGCACTTTTAATGGTTTTGTTAATCCCCGTTTCTTGAGGGATTGTAATCGGAAAGTTGGGGGTGTGGGTTATGTGTACGGATGATTCCTCTTGGGAAAACGTCGTCGGGGATGACGATAATTCTCTTTGGGATTTTTCAGGGAATTTGGTCCAAGTCTCGGCGTTTGGTGTATTAATCATCCGCCTTTTCTTTTGGTATTTTTCGATGATTAATTGGACCCGCCATAACTTACAATCTTATCGTCCAGTTTGGTGTAACGTACCGACCACCGAGGCGACAAGAGCTGGTCGCGATAAAGCTCTCTTATCTTTGACGACCGAAACCCTGGTGGCAGTTAAGATCCCGTGATGAAGAGAGAAAGGTTTTTTCATTTTTATTTTCAGAGTTAACTTTAAAGCTCTGAAAAAGTACCAACACCTAGAAACGTCAGTTACACGAGCTTTACTCAAACCTCTTGGTAATGATAGGTCAATAACTAGCGTGTCAAGTTAGCACGTTCCCTTACTTTTAACCACATAATAAAATATAAGTTGATAAAATTCACCTTACCACACCGACTGAGTAGCGTATAAACTCCGACGACGTTTTGCTTCATACCTAGAGGCTTTATCAAGTAAAAACTGAAGAAGAAAAGAATAAATAAGAGAAAAAGGAGAACAAGATTAAAAGCTGAAAAAAAAAACAAATCTACGATTTCCTATTTTTCTCACCTTTCTTTCTTACTTGACGAAGCCTCTTAGTGGAAGACGAAACGTCGTGGCAAGTATTAAAAATAATTTTACTTCGTCAATATAACGAAAAATATTTTTTTGAATGTTATTTTTAGTAGTGATAAATCATAATGGCACACGAATAGAGATTTTCGCTTTATGCGCAAACCTCACAAAAATCAAAATCGCATATACGACTAAATTCCATGAAGTAGCAAACCTTCAGCGTTCAGTCACTTGCGCATCACCACATAAAAGCGCGTAATAGCAAAACTTTCTTGCATGTTATGAAGCTTAATTTCTCGATTCAGCGAAATCGCATGTTGACTAAGGAACTCGCATAAATCGAAGGCTTTGCAAATGGAGGGAATAGGCGACTAAAAACCATCTTATGGTTGATATTCATCACTAAATATATATATTTTTTAATAATCTGCTAAATACAGTATATTTCGCTAATTTATGGAACGATTAGTCCTGAAAGTGGCCAATTATCGCAAGTTTCTAATTTAGTTAATTCGCTGTAATGATCGGGAAAACTATTTTGTACAGCGTAGTTATAGTGCTCATTTTTTTTATATGTTTAAAACGTTATAAAATAAATTTTTTTTAGGTCCAAAATTTCTGACCTGTCTTTTGTGAGAATCGTTTTTGAAAAGTTGCACGACTTCAACATCACGATTTATGTAGCGTCGTGGGGTTCCATTTCGATAGTTGAACAAAAAGGGAATGAGTGAACAGAGACTCGAGTCTCGGACTAGAATGGTGGCGAGCTTGAATGTGACAAAACCCAAACGAAAATTTATTTCTCATTCGTCCCAGGTCCTTTGGGTGTTCTCGGAGAAAACTCGAAGCGAATGCCAAGAACGGGACTTTTTCTTGAGTGGAAATTTTCTTTTTTTTCGTGCTTTTTCTTTTCTTGAGGAGAGTGAAGTGGTGACAGAATTGGAAAAAATCTTTCGTATCTCGTGACACGTATATAGGTAAATGCTAGTGGTTTTTAGAAAAGCAGGGAGCTGTTTTTTTTTCTTCATACATTGCTGGGGTTTTTCTGATGGAGATTTATTGTCTTCTATTTGCATTGTCTATGCAGCGACCAAAGAATTAAGAGCGATTTGTCTCCTCGTTAAACCTCAATTTATAGGCAGTTTCCTTAGGTGATGGATGGTATCATTGGCTGGAGCTGTTTTGGTGGAAGAGTAGGAAGTTGAAGGAAATGAAAGTTCTACTTTTTTTCTTTCTCACCCCTACTTTTCATCGGTCATTTACCGAAATGGAGTTGAAAAGAGGATGTGTATAAAAGAGACGAAATAGAGATGAATGATGTGAAGTGGTGACCTAGTAAGCAATAGACCTTCGGTGTCGTCCATCACGCCATCGACTATGATGCTTTGATTAACGTTGTCATTCAAACAAATCTTTGTCAACCGAGTTCATTAAGCTTGTTGTGCAGTTGTTTATTTTTGCAACGTTCAAGCGATTAAGCAGCTTAATATGTAAAATAGAGTTATTACTCTGTTGACGTCAAAATCAATGAGGTCAAAATGATGTACTGTAAGCAAGTGATCATTCCTGGAGAATATTTCAAGTGCGACCTTGAGATTTAACAAACTTGATGTTTATCCTATACATTATACTACTTTAGTGTAGTTGCGTATTTCTAAGAAAACCCGGCGTGTCCATGATCTGTCCCCATTTCTCAACTACATCGTATATATCCACCCACGCGACAAAGAAGAGAAACCTAATGAACCTTCAGCAAATCGGAAGAGCGAGGGGTTGGGACAATAGAATATTAACAATCAGGAACACTCTCAGTTGAGAGTTACTATGCTCATTCGAATAATGTCATCAAAGACATTG
>JAQIWH010006933.1:0-12135 GCA_034695005.1 Cryptops parisi
AGGTGGCTCTTTACAAATAAAATTTCGAAATCTATCATAAGATCATTACGGATAAGAGTACGTAATATATGAGTGTCCAACTTATTATGAAAATAAAACAAAAAATTATCATCCACGTAATTAAATAATTTTGAGTGTAAAGGGAGATCGCGAATCGTGTTTGAAACTACAAAAAATAAACAAAATCATTTACAGATTCCTAGACAACCACATTTAAAGAAGGGGTTGAGGTAGGGTTATTACTGACAATTTTTAAGCAACAATTAGAAAGAATATCCCGAAGTAAGCGTAAAGTAGTAGAGAAGACACCATGAAGGATGCACTAGTTAAGAATGAAATTTCTACTCAAGGTGCGAACGCCTTAGTTATATCTGTAGAGAGCACTGTAGCATAAGTGTTATTCGGGACGTAGTTTTGAACAATTAAGAGATATATAGTTATCAATAGCTAAGAACATGATAGGCTATATTAATTTATTTTGAATTAATTATGTACTTACGATTATAAGCAGAAAAACACATTCCTTTTGTCTGATAATGAAATTCAACCTTGTACATATTTTGGGTTTCGATTGTTTCCTATAAAACATCAAAGTAGTAGTAGAAAATCAGTTTTAGAACATCCTTACGAGCTAAATTATTGCTTAAATAACCGATAAAATCCCTTATTAAGATAAATATCAATGCTTTTCAATATACACAAATTAGTTTTTAATACAAGTATACAGGGTAACAACCACAATAGTATACAGTATTACAGGGGCAGAGTTAGCTCCATGATGCCCCTGAACATTGAATCCAGGGGGGGACTGAGTATTTAATTATCATGTAGCGCAACACTGATTTACTACCTGTATTTAAATAAAAAGGTCAAGTATGAGTGTTACTCGCGAACCAATACCTTTGTATCATGTGTAAGTTGGCAAATCTTATTTCTGAAACAGCTGAAAACCAATCTTTCGTCAAAAACTCTGAGTTTTCAGCGGGTCAAAACTGTCAAACTATTTGAGATTTTTGTGTTATTGGTATTTGTCTTTGAACTGCAGGGTATTTCCGACATTGGATATTTATTTAAGAATTTTAGGCCTCATAATTTCTGCCACAGAGCTCGAGCAAAAGTGGTCTTCTTGTCGATATTACGAGTTGGACAAACGTCAAAACTCACAAACTGTTGTTATCAGGATGTCACGTTCCACTACAGGATGTGCCCAAAAAAAAAGGACTACTCCACTACAGGAGTAGTGGAGTAGAAAAACTCCACTACAGGAGTTTGACTAACGTCAAACTCACTGTTTTGCGTATCCATGTTATTAAGCTTTGACGTTCGACTACAAGATATGTCCGACATTGAACATTTATTTTATAATTTTATGTTACATGGTTTTTGAAACTGGGCTAAAGAAAAACCGGTATTTCGTAGCGTAAAACAGTCGAGTTTTCAACCGTTCAAAACTCAAACATTTGACATTTACGTGTGATTTGTATTTTGAGGTTGAACTATAGGACATATTCGTCTTTGACTTATATTATTATATTATTCAAGGAATTAATTTTATTGGTTGAAACAAATTATTTGTATTTCTTGGTTGTCCCTATGGGATGTATAATAAAAAAATAGATGTTCAAATCGTGTCTTATAGCAAATTTTGTGTTCTCAGGCAAACTTTAGTTTGGATAAAAACGTGTAACTTTTACTTACATCGATGCCTTCTGCCACCATGATACGAAGGGAATTCGTTGCATTCCAAATGTCATACAGACTGGCGTTAACAACCTGCAATGCGTGTTGCATCGGATTCACATTATTGCCAATGTTGAAAGACATCCCCGTGTTTTTCATGTGTTTCTTCAATAATTTGAATAATTGTGGTGTATTTTGAGAACACAAGTCAAACATGGGATAAACCGGTTCGTCACCGTTTAAAAACCCATCCGAGGCAACCGGAACGCTTTGGTAGTAGCTGATTCTGTCGTAGATTTGGAACAAAAGCAGTAAACAGCAAATGAAAATTACTGTCGTCCAATAGATTTTGACAGTTTTGCCCCGATCAGCATTCAAAATAAGCGCGTTGAAACCCGGAATTGGAATTGCTGGTTCGGTGTTCTTCAGATCCAGTTGGTGTTTAACTGCTCTTCTTAAACGACAATTCAGACGACTATCGAAACAGAAACCTCTACGTCTGGTTGAACGTTCCATAACTTTCTGTAAGTGGATATTGTACTTGAATTGATAGGAATCTTATCTTGATAGATAAACTGCTTGTTTTCACCTCTTCATACAACGGATAAATGAGGTGATCTGAAGGCATTTACTCAAATTCCGTATTTTACGTGTGTTTATTATCACATTTCGGATGAAATATGTGTTCGCCAAATTATTGTATATGTGGGTGTTCCTAGTTTTTATTATTATGAATGTTATATCTGAATGTAAATATTTGCTTACAAAGCTGATTTTAACATTTGAATACATTCTTTGTGAACGCTAACGTTATAACACTTGGCTTAATATCAATATTACGTGTCCATTTAACAAAAGAGTAGCTTGTAATGGATGATAATCTTGCATTATCTATAGATTGTTTTCCATTGTGAATCATGTTGAAAAATATTGGGTTTGTCAACATGACGTTGTAAACAAATACTGACAATTTAAATGTCGTATTTACATTATATTTACGTTCTAGATAAATTGTACGTTTTTAATTCTTAACAGAAGTCACAATAGGACGTCGTCAGTTACTTTGCGTGAACTGTTTTCAATAAAAGTTGTTGACTAATTAATGTCAACATACAAATTTTAATAAATCGCGTGATTTCAGTTTTCTGTATGCTATTTGTTTAAATTGAAAAACAACTAGAAAAAAAACATACTGTTTTATTAACGGGACCCCTTACTTGTGTTGTGGTTAAGGCTCACCTGTGTGATCGCTGATCGATAAAGTGTAATTGAATTACAGTGACAAGTTACGAGGTTAGGTTAATGCTTCTCCCCATCTGTTCTAGACTTTTTCATTAACGGGGAAGCCGCTTGTGGCTGGGACTGACCAAACCCTAAGTGGTGCGTCTTGGCTATAAGCAATAGGGACCGGTTAATAAAAAAAAAAATAATTTTGTCAAAATACTCGCTTTTAAAAATGTATCACAAGAATATTTTGACAATATGAGTCTGAAGATTAAGCGCGGCTGATTCCATTTTACACATATAGAAATTGTGTTTATGATTGTTATCATTTTAAAAAGAAATTGTATCGTCACATTTTGTTTTGTTGATTCATCTTTATTATCTTTCATTTATTTGTACTCTGAAATTTATCCCTATGGGATGTAAAATGGAAATAAATTTGTGAATTAAATGTTGAAATGAACATAATTTTTTATTCAACATAAACAATTTAAAATTTGTAGTTTATGCCAGTGTAATCAAATTCCACTTTTAATCTGCAGTCAGACTGTTGAAGTATCGAATTAAAAAATTTAATTTTCTACGTTTTAGTACGTTTTTAAAAGTGGGTGTTTTGAGAAAAAAAGAGTTTTGTTTTTTTTAGTTTTTCATTATTTTTTGATTTTTTAGTTTAAAAAAAAAATATTGTATGAGATACGTACATTTACATGGTATATTTTGCAAAACAAAGCGAATTCAGTTCAAATAGTTTAACGTAAAAATTTTTGATGAAATTGTATAGATCTCAGTGAGAAACGCACATTGCAAAACAAATCGGTGACAATTTAATTCCCGGAATGCATCTGTAGAAAACATTTGTACACACAGTACAGAATATAATATACATAAATGTTAGCATGTTTCACATAATTCGCGTTAAGCTCGTTATAATACGCCAAAACTTTGTAATACTGAATAGTTCAAATGACAAAAAATGCATTTTCAAGTCACTGCACAATGATACTCAAGACACTACACCACTACATTAGTTATGTTTGAGCCATTAAAAGTGAATTAAAGCCATTCTGCTAGAATGTTATTAAAGAAGTTAGTGTAGAGTTTACTTAATTGCAACGTGTGATTCAATCACCGATGATTTACCATGAAGTTAATTTAATTTCAAACACGTTGGCTTTCCCGTAAAACGCAGCGATTAGCTACAGCTTTGTAGTGATTTCCTGCCGAGCACAGCGTCTTGCTACAGCTTTTGAACGTCTTTCAGCATTACACTCCGCATAGCTACATCTACAGTAACTATAACACAGCGAAATACTAATGCGAATGTAAAGTAAATCAATAACAAGGAAAGTAGATAGTAAATAGAGATTCTATAATAAACAAAAGCTAAAAAAATTTGTATTTAATACAAATAACAGTTAGTGATACGAAATACTGTAAATAGAAATGTCTTTGCAGTAAATAAATTTATAAGTTTTCATTAAAATAACTTTATAACAAGAAAATTACACGTTACCACTATATTTAGAATAAACAGTTGTCAAAGACTTAGAACGATGCATTTTAAATATTACATCAACATTTTGTGAGTGCTAAATGAATGGACAATCTGAATACAAAACTATGTATTCAGAGATAACCATCACTCTTATTAACCATAATAAAATTAATCATCTAACTAGGGTTAATTTCCATGCGAATATGAAACCATTATAATGAGTCGTGTTTTTCAAATTACTTTTTCGATGCTCAGAGAGGCATAAGTTAGTGTTCTATTTTGACCTAAGATGAACGACAAAAAAAACAGCGTCATTGATATAATCCATAATCGATAAAATAGAAATTCCAAGAGCGACACCCAAAATGCCACCAATGTCACCAAACAGTTTAACGAATGGATAATTAGCAACTTCGAAAGTTATTTCTATCGCGTTATTACCAAACGCGACTAAACTGCCAGCCACCCTGAATTGAGTGTTGTAAGTGTGAACAGTTGGAATATAGCGAAGTTCGACGCAGCTTGGCGTACATCCACAAGTTTGTAAGCGATTGGATCGAACGAATATGGAGTTATAAACCGAAATAGCCCGTTTTGCTTCTTCGGGCGTTTCACACATCGAAGCGTTGATACTTGAACCCATAAATGGTAACCTGTATAAAAAGCGTTATATGAGACATGATTTCGCTATTACGCGATTGGTCAAGTTGTACGACTCACCAACAAGGCATAACTGTTTGTCGTAGCAATCGGTGGAGACATTTCTGTTTGCATTCTTTCATTCCATAAGGATTTTTATCGCATACTCCATTGGGACTCTCACTTCTGTCAAACTAAATATAAAATTTACGTCATTGTAAAGTAAAAAATATTTGAATAGTATAACACTACCTGAAAAATGTTTCACCTGTAATGGAATCATACTAATCGCGTTGAAAGATCCAATGGAAATTTGATTAGCCGTGGATATTACATCGACGTCTTCGAAAGGTGTTGTCAAGTATAACTATGGACCATGAGAAAATTTCTTAAATTTTAAAAATAACAATTATATGTTTTATATAATTATGCATATTATTTTTAACGTCGATTACGTGATGGGCTGCCATTCCACACTTTAGCAGTTCTGGTTTCCACACCACTCTAGATAAGTAAGTATATCCAAGGTCGCGTGTATAAGGTTTCAGACCTAGAATTAAAAATTTTTAGATAAAAAATATATTATGTTTTAGATATTTAAATCTATTTATTTAAAAATAATTAGCCATTATACAGTAATTTTATACCTATCTCCCGTTGAACACATTTTCCACGATGGGTGAGCACAAGAGTTTCTGTCAAGTTATGTTCTCGGAAACCCAGTGCTTTCTACATGATAATCAAGCAAAGCTTAAAATTCAATAAAGCGGTCCTTGAATAGTTTTACTTATGCTATTTGACTATAAGGCGTAGAGATAACATTTTTCTAGATGCTCGTTATATGCGTTAAATGAGGTAAAACAATAATAATTGTAGCGAATCAACATGAGTTAAAACAATGAATTTCATAAAAAAAAATTCTCGACATTTTTTGACGGGTTATTTACTAGTGAGTAAATAAAACAATACATCCTGTATTACAGACTATCTTTCTAATTTACGCAAAATTACATACATTTTGAATTATAATTAACATACTGTGAGAAATGTAAATCATAATTTGGGACCAAAAAACAGCCAATTATAAACCATATTTTGATACAGTGGGAGTACGATAAAGAAAATGCAGTGGAAAACTTACAATAAGATTGTTGAGCGATTCACTGGCGAGACTCTGGGTAAACCTGCTTTCATGCCACAATTTTACCACCGACTTTTTAATTAGTTTCGTGTCATTCAGCAAGTCCAAGAACTCCAATTCGCACACATCTTTCTTGAATTTTTTGGCCATAGCATATTGAACCCCGATTAATTTTATTGGAGATCCACAAATTGTGACCGTCGGCAATAAAAGCGAACTGTTTTCCTTGATTTCCATAAGATAAGTTGTAGGATAGGCCAAATAGTAACTGATTTGGGTCGACACCGAGTATATCGAAAACAGCAAACAGGCGACAGAAACCAAGTTTTTGATGGATAGGTTGCACGTTGTCAACAAGTTGGGGTCTGTGACCAATTCCGGTTCTCGTTTCATGACTTTTTGAACCATTTTTTCGAATGGGTGACGTCCAGTGGGCTTCACTCGGCGCTTCTGCGCGGCGATCTTCTTAAAGATCCACAACATTTCTGGAACGTGGAGCAACGAGAGGCCAATAAGTAAGCCAAGATTGCCCCCAATGTCACAGAACAGAGCGATGGAGTCGTAACTGATACGTTGCTTGATGATCACAGAAAAAGCGTCTGCGTATTGTGCTGCAAATACGCTTAGACCTATTTTGGATTTGTCTTCGTCCATACTTAGTGGCATCTGAATAGTAGCGGGGTCATAAGAAGTAGAATAGCATCTTGGTTTGCAACTACACTCGAGACTAGGCGTCAGTTCTTGCATAATTTTCACTGCCACCAAAATTTTATCAACGATATCTGGGTCGATGAACGGTTTGCAACGTGGTAACGATACTTCCGGCGGGAAAAATGGGAAACTGTAATGAAACAGTAAATCATACACTTGTAGTCAAGTTTTTTTATATCGATTAGTTAAACTCTGGTTGTGAAGTTATTTTTTTCCAATGTTAAGTTCGCGATTACAATGCTCTCAGGCACGAATTACCCATGTTCGTTAATATTACCGATGTTATCAAGATTTGAATTAACGTCATTAAGTTATCATAATCTTTTATATATTAATAATTATGATATTAAATTATAATTACATATACAGGTCAATACATCAATAACCTACCTGCAGTTCATTTCTCTCTTCAGCATTTTTACGTAGCATTCGTCGCTGCATCGTGTAAAATCTTCTTCGCTGATACACTTGTTTTTTGTAGTATTTACAAAATGATACTGCAATTTTATTGTTACAAACCTTGGTTTTAAACTTAACCATAAACAAACATAAACTTAAACATAGTGAAAATTAGTTTTCGGTACTTTTCTGTTTGGCGAGAGGTGGCGATAATGGTTATCGTTCGACAATTGCTCTTTGTATTGTTTTTAACTAACCTAACCCGGTGACTATGAGTATAAATTAAAGGGCTCGGGGCAGTAATTGGTCAGCTCCACTTTTTTAAAATTTTACATACAGTATTGACAAAAAAACGAACTGTTTTGAACAGTAAAATATGCAAAATGTGTCAAATAAATCATTTTGATATGTACAGATCACTTTGTTAATACATTTTTGGCAGAAAATTTACTGGTAATATATTTATTTTTATAATAAAAAAATGTCAAATGGAGCTATTTGTTGTTTGTTTTAAAATCAGTACACAACAAAAAGCTGTTGGACAAATGTGAAGCTAACTTGGCTTTTGCACCAAACAGTGACTGCCAGCGCCATCTATAGCATCCGAGCATGAGATTGACCTGTTTCTTGCACCAAATGACGCAGAATTTCGAAATATCTATTGAAAAAATGACAAAAAAGTGAAGCTGACCGGTTACTGCTCCGAGCCCTCCAATTCCTGTTCAGATCAGTAGTTTAGTTAAAAAGCTATTAGCAACATTTCGTGTGATGCAAATAGTGTTAGTCACTAACGCCACAAGCAGTGCTTCTCGGCAAACGGACAAGTACCCCATATTTTCAAAGCGTCAGAATCATGTTCAGTTTCACCTTTCGAGTACGAATTCGAAGTTCAGTGTACATTCTTGAAGGTGCCAAAACGTGAGGTCTTCCGTATATACTTTCTCCTACTACACCTACCGCAATCTATCGCGTGAAAAAATGTTTTTTTATTCTTTGTTCACATTTTAACTATATTACTTACATTTCTTTAATGTTTAATAATTGAGATATTATTAATTACACTATTTTTTTAAACTCACTAACCCAAACCAATGAATGTGGCAATTGTTTTGGTTTGAAATCGGGCAGTTCAACTTTGACCAAATCGCCAATGGCAATACTTCCAGCTGCAATTAAATGGTTCACAGTACAGTACAGTATTATAAAAGACATCTGTCACACCATGATAGTATAGTGGTACAGTTATAGTGGTATTGTCATGGTCACACACCAAAGTTGCGCAATTTTGGAGGCGGCAAGAGGAGCAATTTGCGGACAATTGTGACGTCAGCTTCTTACCAACCAGTTTTCATTGGTTGGGCGAGAAGCTGACGTCACAGTTGTCTAAAAGATGCTACAAATTGCCACACCAAAAATTGCTTGTATCAAACGGGCTGAACAGTTAATTAATTTGTGATGAAGATCAATTAATTGTTAATGAAAATAACTTACTGCCATAAATGGATAAGCACACACCTACAGGAGTATTAACATAGTCTGTGACAGATGATATATCTATTTCTTTGTTGTGCTTCATCTACAGATAAAAATTAAAACAAGTACATTAAAAATGCTTTTTAAGCATACTTTTTATATAGCCTACTGTCATACACAGATATACTGCATGTACATACATAATGCAAAAAAAAAAAAAAATCCACTTTTGATGTTTGCACATTTCGATTTATGCGGATTAAAACTTATGCAATCTCTGAGTAATTTCGATATTCAATTTATACGTGTTTTGAGTAATTCCATTTATTTTTAAATTTCTGCATTTTTCGGTTTATTGATTTATATATGCGATTTTTTTTTACTATGCGGTTTTTATTTATGCGAAGGGCTTATGTGTGGTTCTCGTTTTATGCATTTTTTGGTACATTGGACTATACAGTATATTTCCATAAACGACTGTAAACGCTCAATTCCCAGCTCACTCACTCACAAACTCACAAGTGAAACTAATATAAAGAGTATAAAAACACATACAAACACATATAATCTACGTATAAACGTGGATTAGTTAATCAGTCAAAATATTATGTTGAATGTTGTTTTTTTTTTGTTATTAAAAATTTGGATTCAAATAAACTTACTGTCGTTATCGTTTTTGTGGTAATCGACGACACATTGGTGGCTTCCCAGATGGCATCTACAGTCCTGTTGACAAACTTCAGCGCTCTATGTAATGGATTAAACAGGGCAGGCAGATCACTCGAGACAACTGGTGTGGGTTTGAGCATTTCATTCAATTCCGGAGTGAACTGGGAGCACAGATCTAGCAATGGGAAATCGTACACTCCACCATCATCCAAAAACCCATCCGAAGCTATGGGAACGCTAGCGTAGTAACTGATCCTGTCGTAGACTTGGAACAACAACACAAAACAGCAAATGCCAATCACCGTCACCCAGTAGATTTTGACACCTTTGTTCTGCTGGGGATTTAAAATGATGTTGTTCATTCCTGGTATTGGAATCGGTGGACCCGTATTCATTAACTCGAGTTCACTCTTAACAACTGCTCGTAATCTCTTATTCAAACATCTTTCTCCGTTGGGAATGAACATTCGTCTTTTCACGTTTGAATGTCCAGTGTTTCGAGACATGTTGATGAAATCTCAAGAAATTTTTAGCGGTGTATAAATTGCACGGAATTAAAGATCTGTAATGAATGACTGGCTTATTTCCTTGCTCATACAAAGAATCCAGTTTGTTTTGCTATCGGTTTGGAGGTTCGTTTTTAACTATATTATTTTACTAGTACACTTCCGTGATTTAGAAACACACCCCCATTGTTTTTTATCGGTTAAGTTAATTCGTGATATAATAAATTGAATATTACCGAAGTCTTTGTAACTTTTAAGTTTACTCGAAGTTGACTAAGAAACTAGTGAATGTTGATGGTAAAGTTCTATTTATTATAGACGATATTAAAATAAGCTTAAATCATAACCTTGTTTGCTTTGGACAAACCTTGACTTGGTTTTATTTAAAACCAAAAGTAAACATTAGTGGTTCAGTAAAAGTAAACATTCATAGAAATTGTGTGCAAATATCAATAGTGACATTTTTTTTTTATTTTAACAGAAAGCAAACCATGGAGGTTCGATGGGTACAAACACGAAACACATAAAAAACAAAACAAAAACAATCATAATATACAAACACTAATCAATAAAATTAATATGTTTAAAAAGAAGGCTATTAAATTTTCTAAACGCCTTCTGCTATTCTCTATATTTACAACTTTTTTCAGAATAATCATATTATTTTTGTTACATACAGTACTAACAAAAATGAATCACTAAAGCCCATTTTACACGTCAAACTTTTTCAATCAAATTCCGTCGATTCCAACTGTTTTTCTGACGTCACACACACGTCCGGGCGCGTTTTCGTGCTTTCCGTCAAACAGCGAAACACAACAAAGCACTGAAATGCGCCCGGATGTGTTTATGACAGCAGTTGGAATCGATGGAATTTGATTGAAAACGTTTTTCGTGTAAAAAAAACCCTTCAGAAATATGACTGTGTATATCAATATTAGCATTTGTAATGTAAATATAAGTCGCATATTTTATTCACCATAGTTTGGAATGTTTAAAACAAATTTTTCTTATGACTCACATAGTTTGTTTTTTTAACAAAAAGAACTCTAGTTTATGCAAAAGATGTTTATTAACAGACATGTTACATTACATGATTATAAACATGATTAAAAAAATTAAAGAGATATTTTATTTTATTTTATTTTTTTGTTTCACAGTTCCTTGGAACCGAATCAACAAACACACAACACACAATACAATAAGAAAACAAAACATAGAAACATTCATCTCATACTTCAGTAAAATACAAGTCAATGTTACAGAAATCCAAAAATGATCATTACTTGTGTTAGTACATTCTTAACTCCATATCAAGTGATATATTGGCCTATATAATGTTGACATTACAGTAGGCTGCAAAAAAATATATAGTCATTCCTCGTATTACGCGATTTTCTGTTACGCAAATTAATAAGAAATCGTTTCGTACCGACACCAAAATGAAACAAATATTTAAAAACACAAATGTGCGTAAAACAAAATTTATAATTTTTTTTAATGTATATTGGTTTATTTTATTTTTATTTTTCCGAGTTATTTGGATTTTTTTTTATGAAATCACGTAATCGCGAAACTGAGTGAAATCACCTATAACGAGGAACACATATCAGAAAGCAGTTAGGCCTACTGGTGACATAAATAAAATTTTGAATGACATGAAAAAAATTTTGTATAAGCACTTTCTTGAAGCTTCATGATAGAAAGATAATTCTTCATTATACAGCAAAATATGCATGAAAACTACATAATATACTGATATGTATTTTTTCACATACTATATTATAAAAGTAACTCGGTGCGTGTTGAATGATGTTACCATGACAACAAGTAAAAACCACAAGCAGCTATTGTCGGTCAGTGGCCGCGAATGTTGCCAGGCAACAAGAGCTAAAACAATGATAATAAAAAGCATACCCGTCATTGTTGACGGTTTCTTCACTTTCGTGTAATATTTTGGTTGTGATTATCAGTTAACCAATAAAAGGTATGCAGATTTAGTTTGCAAAGTTTTATATTCGTAAAATCCAACCTCGGCGTTTATTGATTATTTTCTAAGTTATTTCTAAGTTATCATCTAAGTCAGGGTTTCTTAAAGTGTGGGTCGGAACCCACAAGTGCGTCGCGAGCCAATTTTTGGTGGGTCGCGAAGAGTAAAAAGTTAAAAGTAAAAATCAGAACGTGAAGTTATACTTCTT
>JAQIWH010006934.1:0-12135 GCA_034695005.1 Cryptops parisi
TAAATTACAACAATCAAATTTTACTCTAGACACCCCGTGGTTACCATACCAACCACGGGGGCTATCTATCTAGTTTTGTATAATAATGTTTAGGTGTTCAGAATTAGTTCAAAAGACATCACTATTACAGTATAGCCAAGTTTGAGTTTCACTCTGCGCGAGACATCTCTTGATAAGATAATTCTTTCGATCGACTAGGAAAAAGAAAAGAGAAAATTTTTTGTTGTTTTTTTTTTTATCCTTTGTAGAAACCCGTTTTTCTTTATCAGTCGCTTGCTTCTCTTTTTTTTTTCCCCTTATTTTTCATTTTCTTCATTCCTCCGATTTCATTTCTTATCTCTGGCTCGATATGAGCTACTGCTGGAGAAATAATAACCTCCGCTATTGGAAAATACCAGAAACGAGATTGCAGCGTTGAGGAAGCCTTTCTCTTCACACGCTCCATTAGATTCGGTTTGGAATGGTTGCACCGTATAATTGCATCACCCTCAAAACAACTGAAAGGAAAGGAGCTGTTTTGTTTTGTTTTTCTCCTTTACTTTCTCTTAACTGACTCTATCTGCTACTTTTGTCTACCTATTTTTTTCTTTTTGTTATTATTATTTTTCTGTCACCTAGACTCCACCCTTCATTGCCTGACACCATATCAGACACCTCTATTTTTTTTTTATATTTTTGGCTACACACCCATATCTTTCTCTCAAGTCTATTGCAATATTATTATTATAGGTCGTGTAGAAGCGAATGGTTGTTTGGTAGATCTTTTGCCAAATCGATCCTCGTTCTCCGTGGAAATGGTTTCACCTTTTCTACTTCTTCGCTCGATTGGGCAAATAGAACCTTGGGGGCGAGGGGGCATGCGTAAACGGTCGTTTAATGAGCGGAAAATGAGTTGATTTTCCATTGTAGTGATAGCGATAGTAACGCGCTAAGGTATGAATAAAAATAGGCCGATAATTTATTTGTTACTTTGCCACAATTGATGTGTGATTTTTCGCCATTTCGTCATACATATCAGTATTTATGTATATACAGTATATGTACATACATTTTTATACGTATTTGTGTTATGGCAAAGTATAAACTGTCTGACTTGTTTTTTTGCAAAGTGTAAAATTAGCATTGAAATAAATACCTTAGGCAAGATTTTAAGGTCAGTTTTAAATTTAGCCTTAAAATCCTTTTAGAGTAAAATATTGTAACTAACCTGAATGTTTGTATAGTATACTCATACGTCGCTTTCAGGTCAAGATACGTTCCACAACTTGATCTAAAGCGAAATGTATAACGATTCGTATAAATGTATTGTTATGTATTAACACGAAATAACTTTCTTCATATTGATAATAAATTAATTGCAATGCATATAATTGTCATTTTAGCATTAAAATATTGCAGTACAGTACATTATGCTGTTTGCAGGTTTTTGACCGTTTTTAGTTTATATCAGTAGTTTGGCCGTATATCGAAAACATTTGTTTCGTTATGCGAAGCTGACCACAATTATAAAAGGCTGTTATAGCAAAAAACCGTATAAAGAACAACCGTATAACGGGGTATGAGTGTATATAATATGTTGTATACACTCATTTTTGCCAAAAGAGGCTAGACATTCTATACAATGTCTGGATTCTACACTTTACCGGTAATATTTGTACTTATGTAAAGATTACCATTAGTTCCATGTTGTTTTTTTAAAGATACTGACAAATATCGTATGATCCCCTTTGTACGCTCAACCCCAGAATTCATGATTATTGATGTTTACCCTATACCAGCATTGATAAGTAGGACATTGTTAGGAAAATTAACCTTACAGTAATTGAAACGTGCAAATGTGAAAATATGGGTAGCGATGTGGAAGGAAGTTACAATATTTTTATATTGAATAAGTAAATCTATGAATGAATTCACCATGAGTTTGTTCGTCTACACTAGCATAAGCATTAAAACAACGTTGTACGCTTTCCTGTATAACAGCGAATAGCTACTGCTTTCCTGATCACAGCGAATAGCTACAGCTTTTTAAAGCTTTCCAGCATAACACAGCACATTGCTACAGCTTTTTAAAGTTTTCCAGCATAACACAGCGCAGCTGAATGGCAAATACCAAGATTATTTCTATACATGTATGTTCAGAAATAATCTTGCAAATACTAAGCTTATTACTTACTAGCTTTAAACCTTTTAAATTGACGGGATTGTTAAAAATGGAAATCAACTAATTATGGCTCGATTTTTAGAAATAAAAACTCTTTTCCGACAAATAGTAACCGGATAAATCGGAATTTTTTATCAAAATTTATAATTTAGGGTTGGTTTAATTAGTTAAGTTTAATTAGGTTAATCTTCATGACCAAAAATTTTCTATTGTTCGATGACTCAGAAACGAAGCTAGGAGCTTTGAATAGAATAGGAGCTGTCAAACTGGTTTGAAGAGGAACCAATCAGTCAGTCAGTGAGTGAGGCAAACAGCAGGGTTTTATTATTTAGGGGAATGGCATACCGCTTATGTGTTTGTTTATTTTTGACTAGCATGTACTGTAAATACTGTTTATTTGAACGTATCAAAATAATGTATTGCTAATAAAATTCAGCACAGTGGTCATATATTGTGTGTGTGTGTGGAGTTTATCATCAAACGTAAACCAGCTTTTTATTAAAGTTATTGCTTATTATATTAGTTCAATTATGGTGAACTTTTAGCAGTAATTTTTTCATTAAACTGTTCATAATTCGTTTTTGTATTGCAAAGTACCCAAAGTTAGTCATATTATTAGCCGCCATAAAAGTGCTAAATGCAGTATATGGTGTATATAAATTTTGTGAAGTATACATCACGAAGACTGGTTATCATCCACATTTTTAATATATTTTTTTTTTGTATTTGGTATTTAATTATACATCACCTTAAAAACAGGGAACTTTGTACAGAGTAATGAATATTTTATATACGTATTTATTTACAAGATGAAGAAGAATAACATTTTGAAATACTGAGCACTCTTAGGCACTACAATAAGAAGCTTTGCATGTTAGATAAGAGAAAAGAGATTGTGATCATACTAAATTAACATGTAGGAAATTAACATATAAAAGGGTCACCATCTCTTGAAAAGTTGATATTTTTCTTTCTGTGGTTAAGATATTAAGGGTGTAGCGTGTCATGACTTTCAAACTTTACTTGAGGTGCTTTATTTATTTTTATTTTTCTTTGTACTTTTTTTTTTGAGTTTTTCTTTCTTCATGTTTTCCAAATTTTCAGCGTGCAAAGCAAGGTGTGGAAACGTGCGCTAATAACAAATGCCGTCACGCCCAGTCTCTTCACACGATTCTCACGCAGTATGTGGTTGAAATTTTTTTCTCTTCCGCTCCACCACGGTACGAATATCAATAACTGAGAAGGAAATGGTCTCTTCCTGTATTACACTTTTCTACTGTATTAACCGCGGTGTCTATTTTTTTTACTTCAAAAGATATGCTTGGGCGGGGTTGAGGGATTTGTTACGCCGACTTCATTTTGCGACGATCCTGTTTTCTCACTATATAGGGTTTTTGCAAATTTTCTTTTTTTTTTGGAATGCTTCGTTTTAAAGAAAATTGTTTTTTAAAATACTTTTCGTACTTTGATGCTAGTTATATTTTTTATTAACAAAGCTCTCTAGTACATTTCCACAATTACCTTAGTTTCATTATTCGGCGGGTTTTGATTTGTACTATTATTTTATGCAAACGGTTCGAGGGATCATAAATTACAAAGATGAAATGAACCAAACTTATAGATGTGTTTAAAAGGTCAAATGGCAATGACAAATACAGATTACAAGTGAAGTTAAACAAAATTAAACAAAATAAGTGAAGTTTATGTTGGCTTAGACATTAGTGATACAATTTTAAGCAAATTATCTGGAAATATACAGGAAGTTCTCGAGAGACATAATCACGATTTTGTCAGACAAAATCTCGTATAAAATGAAAATTATGTTTATATAGTTTGATTTTTTGTTTTTAATTATATGAATTATGCCAACCAATGGATTCAAACTATTTTAGAGTCGACACTATTTCAAAATCGATCAGTTTTCTTTATTTGCAGCGGTTTTCAAATTGTTTCTTTTCAGACGACAAAAAATATCAAATAAACAATGAAAGACACTCTCGTACTCACGACTTTTCACTAGTGATGCTATTCCATTTTCTACCTTACTTTATTTTCATTCTTATTCCATACACGAAAAGACGAAACCAAACCATTTGTTTTTCTCTCTCTCTATTTTTTATTTATTTATTTATTTTTTTGGTTTATCAAATGGTAAGACAACAACATTGTCGATTTTTTCTTTCGCCTGGAGACGTCTATTTCTTTGCCAATGCATCCTCCAAACAAAACAAAAAAAAATTAGATAAATAGAAAAAACAAACAATGCAATCGGATAGCATGGCATTATAGGCACCGTGAGGCAAAACCGTCGACTATAACCATTCGCGTGGTAAGAAGATAGGAAAACACTTTGCATGTAAAGCGCATCTTGCCTTCTTTATCCATCACGATGATTGGTGGCTGCTCTTAGCTTTCAATCTAACCTCCATCCATCGTCCTCTGTGTTTGTAGTAGTAGTACGTAATAGTACACGATTTGGTTTCTTCAGAATCGAGAACAAAAAACACACCTTTAACTATTTTTTTTTAGAAATAGGTAAACGTTTTTCATGTAAATGTTTCATATATACAAGCATTTAAAGTGTTGGAAAGACCGCCCTTAACTCGTTCTTGCGATAATTTGAAGTAACATTGTTGACTTTCTAACAATGCTTCAGCGTTTGTTTAACAATTCTCGAGCATTTGATTAACTCTTGAAGCAATATAGTGATAAGCCACATTTTTGAAATTGTTCAGGAGAGCCTGAACAATGTTCAATGTTCGAAACAAATTGTTCAAGTTTCTCTGGTGAGAAATGCCATAGAGTACCATACCGAGCAACAAGGTGATTCTCTACTTTAAACTGCCATTTTCTGAAAAATCCAGGAACTGGTAAAGTAACAAGCTAGAAACAGTACTGAGGAACAATTTGATGTAAAAATGTCATTTTTGAAAAAAAAAGTTTTGCTTATCATTATTTTGCCCGGAGGCCTTCAATTCTAAAAAATGTACTCAACAGTTTTCAAAGATGGTGGGTTTCTCAGTTTTTTGAGTCATCGAAAAATGCGAGTTATTCAAATATTCGAGTTTATTGAGAATGTCATTTTAATATTATTTGTGATATACAGTAGAAGGGTGTTGCAAAATAACTTTAACAATTTGTTTTCTCTGTAACTTCAGAACGAAATGTAATAAATTAAGTATCTAAACGGTGAAAGAAAGTATGAATGTTGGAAAAGTTTTACATCATATCTGAAAAATAATATCAGCCGAATGATCAGATTCCTATAATGTCGCAAAAATCTGCACTTTTCACAAATTGTTTAACTTATCTGCTAGACTCAACAGATAATACAGCTAAATCATGCCGGATGGCCTCTATGATTTTACAGGTTATTGGCACACAATATATCCTTTAGGCAGCTGGTTATTTACAGCTACTAACTTTATTTATAAGATTCATCTCTTATCATTTTGATTTCTATAGTGTTAAAAGCCCAAAGAAAAACTTAGCAAGAATCATTCTTTCTTTCACCGTTTAGACTTTAGATAGTTCATTTTGTTACATTTTGTTCTAAAGTTAAAGAGAAAAACAAATAGTTATTTATTATTTGTTTTTGACCGAACGTAGTGAGGTTTTGAGAAGTAGGACGAAACGGCATTTGTTTGTGGATATTGCGATAACTCGCGAACGTTTTTACAGATTTACTTCAAAATTGCACAAGTTACTCAGAAGTGGCTCCAAAATTACTGATTAAATTTGGCTGCAATCGAACTCTTATTATATTATTTACTCATGTTACTATTTTTGTTTTACTATGTGTTTTGCAAATTTTCATTTGTGTAGACCAGATTGGTGCAGTAGTATGCGTACTGGACTCCTAAACTAAAAGTGCTTGGGTCGAACCCGCGCAGTGTTTGTTTATTTTTTCTTGTTTATTAATTAATCAATTATTTGTACTTTTATCTGTTGTTAGTTCAAATTTTTATTTTATTGTTTTATTTTTTTAGTGAGCTTCACTGTTCACAGAACTACTAATTATATTGCTCCATCTTGTATTACATATATATTCAGGATAATTTCGCGTAACTAAAGAAATCTTTATTTTATTGGTAAAAAAAACAAATTAGTTTCGATATGCCCCAGTTGACCGGAATTTTGTATTTTAATGTAGAGCAAATTTTTATTCTGGAAAACTATTGGCTTAAACATCATGTCCTAGTATATTGCGTTGTTTTGAATTTTTTTTTGTTTTTGCTACGTGATTTATACTTTATTCGCAACTCAGGTGTTTATTGATTTTTATAGCGTGGCAGATTATTTCCCCGGTACAAGAAAACATTTTTTTTTTCGCCGATTAACAGTTTCCTGACGCTTCTTATCGTTTTCCGTTAATTCGGGACTAACACGAGAAACCACTCTTAATGCAAATTTTCAACCCCCACTAATTATAGGGTATAACTGAAGCAACGACCTCCATTAAAATTTTGTCCACCGAACATTTTTTTTTCATTGGATCGACATCTAAGTACATTTTTTTTTTAGTAAATGAAGCTCTTTTTATTTATTTTTAAATTATGTGTGTGTGGAGTGTAGCCTGGTCGATTTTTTTCTCATGATAATTGTTCATTTTCTTTGAGGGGGAAGGTTAGTCAGGTTAGAACCGGAAAGAACGTCAGTGAAAAATTCGCATTTGTCATGGGTGAACGCTCCTACCCCGTCTTGACCGGAACCGGAAATGGCCATGAACGTGGTCGGTACGGAAAAAGAAATTGAGGGGAACGGGTTTTTTGTTGCTAGCTCAGCTCTTAAGTTACTGGTGACATGATACTTCCGGTTACAGATCGATCTCTTCCAAGACTGGTAACTTTTTCAGTTTATAAGAAAATTTCTTTTTTGGCTTGTTAAAAAATTTCGTAGAAAAGTGCATTTTTAAGTTGAAAAAAGTGTTCTTAGTTTTAAATAAAATTTGAAACTCAGTTCTTAGAAGTTTAAAAGCGGGATCACATATTTAATTTGCGTGTGGAACAAAAATCACGCACCGTATACATTTGACTCAATTTTAATATTTCATTTTTTGTTTTATAAAATCGAATGAAGTAAAAATCATTTTCAATGTGTAATAAAAAGTTGTTTAAAAAGCTGACGATGTATTTTTATGACAAAGCATGATATTAAAAATCAATAATTATGTTGTTTTTGGAGTGAACATTTGATGGTGCGCGAATTTTGATCCACTCTGTAAAGTATCTATTTTGACAAAATGAGTAACATTGGAGGTGAGCACGATGGGTACTCCACCCTTTGCGATCACGTGGCTCAAAGCGTGCACATTCTAGCAGAACATGCACGTGCCCATCTTTTTGTTGGGAATGTGGTGATACACATGCTAATCGGTGTTATTGCATGTCTAATAGATATTCCACAATAGCCTTCGGCTCGTTTTATTGACTGTACTAATATATATAGATAGAATCCCTATTATTAAATACTTAGATTAGCATTGGTAACATATCGAAAGTTTGGACCAATTTCTCGATTTTGAAAAAAAATCGTTATGTATTGCACGAATTTTGGCACACCCCATACAAAAGGTTTCTAAAATGTAGTTTTCAACAACAACAACAAAAAAAGTTGATGTTTGTGATGCATTCGTAAAATGGATGGCGATTATTATCTTGGACAACTGCATAATCACACGAACGCAGGATTTACTTTTGTTTGATTCTAAACACAGCTTCATCGTTGGCCAGTTTAATTTTCGCTTCATTTTGATTCCCAAATGACATTTTCGTATAATGGCAAAGTGAGAGAAAGAGAATGTGTGAGAGAGAGAGAGAAATGACGAGCCAACAACAACAACAACAACAACAACTAACGTGCAATGTTTCCTATCTCGTCGGTCGGGGGTTGGCATTGCACTCTTCTCGGTCACCTTTGGCATCGATTTCCAACTAATTACTCCTTTGACGCTTTGTTAAGGGAAATGAATTTATTTCACCGTCATTGACACGCACCCATTCACTCTACTACTCTTCATCCATTGGCAACAGCTTTTCCCTACCCGTTCTTGCTTCCTCCCAACTTTTGCTTAACAAAATTCATTTCGCTCAGCAAATCGGCATAAATTTTGACGAGATTCTGCTAAAATTATGAATCAATAGTGATTAGTGTATTCGAATGTAATACGTATAGTAAATTCTGCATAACACGGATAAATTGATCTGCCGATAAAAAACATGTATAGGCTTTGGAATGAGCGTTCTCACTACCCGGGATGTTCGTTATTATGCGATAACGTTTTTTTTCTATTGTGCGATGGTGCACAAAATATCGCAGCAATAATGCCGTGGCAATAATGTTGTGGTAAAAAAATGTCGCGGTACCAAAATGTCGCTGTAAAACATATCGTGGTAAAAATGCCATAAACAAAAATGTGGTCATACTGTTGTACTGTAATTTTGTAAGTTTGTCTTTAGGTCAAATTGATTAGGCTAGTTTAATTTCGATTTATGCGATTGTCGGATAAGTTGCACATTTTATTATTTTGAAACTCAGTTGGTTAGGTTAGCTAAGATAGATTGTTAGATCAAGTTAGGATAAAACAAATTAAGCGATAAAATTTGTTTTCGCTACAATGCGGTTAATTTGTAAATTTAATGTTGTGTTATAATTTTGTCATGTTGCGATATTTTTATCAAAAATTTTTTATCACGACATTTTTGTCGACTTCATTTTTTACGTGACATTTTTTTCTCGCCACATTTTTTGTACGGCGACATTTTTGTACCACGACATATATGTCGACATTATTGCTGCGACATTTTGTCGCAGATTTGCACAAATGTGCAACGTTTCTCCCACAACGTGTACACTATGTTTAGCACAAATATCCTGTTTAGACAAGTTTTAATTTGATCAACTTTAGCTGTTGTGAAAACCGTAGCAAATCTTTTTAACATCGGAAACTTTCTTACCGACTTTTCATTTATTTTGTACAAACTTTACGTAATGGAATCTTGTAACTTTATTCAGAATCATTTTTTGCACCCTCTGTTACGATTAATTGAAATGAAATTTACACTTTTATCTATCACGTCGTCAAACTAATGAATTATACAGTTTGTTTTGTTTTGTTTTGTTTTTACACACAAAAAAAATAGTCCGTTTATTAGCAGGAAAGACATTTCGTACTTCCTGTTTGGTGAAAGCCAAATGTTAGAAAGGAGGTGGGGGTATTTGTACACCAAATGTTAGGAGGAAAAAAAAAACAAATAAACCTAAATTGGCAGTGAAAGTTCAGGGATTGGACTATAGTTTTTTTTTTCGTGTGTGTGTTGTTGGGTATATGTGTTTAATGGGGGATAAAAATGAATTGGAGGAGTGAGTTTATTCGGGAAGTACATCGCGGGCGTCAAAGAGTTTTGAGCCGGAAGCTGACGAAAACAAGGGAGGTTGGTGGATTTATGGAATTGGCCTTAATTGTTTAAGAGAGGATTTTCTTTCACCAACCACATCACAGCACGAGTAGCAAGCAGGCCCCTTAGGGATGGCGCCAATAACGCTGGCGGGAAACGGATGATCCATCACCGATGCCTCACTTACCTCCGGCCATGAGGCTTAACGATGAAATGGATAGGATAGTGATGATGATGATGATGTTGATGATGGGTGTAGAAGAAAACGATGGGTGTGGAAGTCGCTTCGAATTCATGCCACTACCTTATCCCTATTAAGAGAGCAGCTGGGAAGTGAGCGTTAATCCGATGAGCTCTTCTCGTGGCCAAAATGCGCTTCTCGAGAGCCAAAAGAATTACCGTCAGAGACCACTAAGGTGAACGGATTGGCTCTTGTGGATGGACTTCATATGTCTTAAGCCTCGGGCTTGTCCACGTTTGGGTAAAAGAATGAACGTCAACAGTCTTAGGTGTTTGGTAGTAGGGAAGTTTTTTTGTGTATGTGTGTGTGAGGTTTCATGGGTTCTTCCGCTTTGATAGATACTCCTTCAAGCAGATGGTCTTTAGATGGTGTTTGGAAGCAGCAAAATTGTTTTTATAAAAATTAAGTTATTCAAAATTTTTTGAAGTAATACGTGAAATAATGTAAGTTTATTTAGTCGACGCGTAAGTCAATAATTTAGCCTACATTTTAATTTAATCGTTTTCGTGATATTAAAAAGTTGACTGTGTTTTAAACTGAGCTGAGAGTATAATGATAAAATAAGATTTTGATAGGATAGTTAATAAATTTATCTCTGCTAACTACTGAGGCATTTTACCAGAGAAAGAGTGCAAGAAGGCCTCGAGTACGGTAATGCTACTATGCGATTTCAGTGGCATAAAACTTCAATTGAGGTATTTGTAGATATAGTAGGCTACTTATACAATTTACACTATACACGGTGTTCACTATGACACCCCCAACATTGTCATTCAGTCACTCCACATTGTCATAAACTGGAAGTATCGAAGTTTCACGGTAGACACCCTGTACTAATGAAATAATGTATAGTTTTATGGACTTTTAGTAGTAGTCTGTGCCAATATCTATGTTTGATTTTATTAATTACACACAAGAACTCTTTCATTAATGCAAGTTTTGTATATGCGATTAACTCCAAATTTCTCATCATATGCGAGAAACTTTTGCACCTATGTGATTTGAGAATGGTGCACTAGTGTTTAAACGCTGAAGTTTTGCCTCTTTACGAGACAAATTTCGATGTATTCGTGTTTCGATTTATGCAAAATTCGTGCAAACTCAAACTTATTATAGATCACCTTTTACTTTTGAAAATTTTTGATACTTTTAAGATTATAGTACTGTCTTTCTACTACGGTGTCATTAAATTACAGACTGCTATGTAATCAGATTCCGAGTTACCTTTAGTTAGTTCTATTTTTAATATCAACATTTTCCATTACTAATTTTAAAATATACGGTACTTTTAGATCTACTATACAGTTCTAAATGCATGATTTATTCTGGGAAAGTAATACAAAGCACAAGTAATACAAAGCACTATTCCATTGAAAGTCTTCATATTTATGGATTTCCTTTATATAACCTGTACTCCTTTGTACATGCAGTATATTCAATGCCAACATTCGAAATATAGCATTTCAACACGTTTATACGTACGCTTTAGTGCACAACAAAAGATTACTGCAATGAAGTTTTAATGAAGTTCCAACAGATCATAAATGACTTGTTCAGACGGATTTATGGCAACTGCAGCTTTTCCATCCATTTTTTTTTTGTCTTTAACTTCGTTGTTGAAAAACTTCTTGTTAACTTGGTTCTGAGAATTGTACGTACGTTCTACCCCCCATCAACTGGATTTTTTTTCCTGTTTAGTTTTTTTTTTCTCTTTTCATTTATACCCGAGTATATATTGTGAACAGGAAGAAGGTGATCTAGGGTGGGATGCACGGCCACTGCTCCCTGTTTCTGTTACCGACGTCCTGCTGAGCGCGGAGCAATATTTCTCTCGTGTAATGACTGGGATCAACAACAGCAGCCTGGTTGCTTTATAGCAAAACTGCCTTATTTTAACGGTAGGATGAGGAAAAGGTGGGGGTAACGAAAAAGTATGAAGAAAAAAAGAAGAATATCATAAAGCGGACGAGATGAGAAAAAAAAAGTATACTGGGGTGGGGGGGATGTATATATATATATTTATATATAAATAAATATATTTATTTATATGTATATATAAATTTAGAATCCCGAACGCAGTTGTTGCATCGTCGGCAAGAAGGCGGGTTCCGTCATCACCTACAAGGATTTCACGCCATCTATCTCGCGCTGGCTGACGCCCGTGTTTATGCATGAGGAACCCGCGGGTATTTGACCGTAAATGCACCCCCACCATTGCCCTAGCCCTATTTTGCATGAGGGAGAGGGATTTGGCTCGGATTCCTACCGGGGTTTTTATGGAATTTTTATGCGAGTTTGTTTTTATATATATATGTGTATGTATGTGTGTATATGTG
>JAQIWH010006935.1:0-12133 GCA_034695005.1 Cryptops parisi
TAATGTAGTAGTAGTAGTAGGAGGTCGAGTCGTGACGTGGCGCTGTTGCTCGGCTCGCGACCGGAGGCTGCTCTGCGCGTGCGGGCGCTACAGGCAATGAAAAATGGGCAGGGTATCGCTGAGAGCTACGCCTCCTGCCGTTCAAAATATCTCTCCTACGGCTCGACGACGATGATGAGGAGGAGGGGGTTATGGAGCCGAGCTGTCACTTCCTCCGTTCCACCACCCAGCTTTTAACCACCAACAAAAATGACATCTTTTTCATATTTTTTTTTTCTTGCCGGAAGAAGGGTATAAGAATCTAATCGAAATGGACTAAGGTTGTTAATACCCCCACTTTTTTTTTAGCGTAGGAAAAATATTATTGTCCTCTTCTGAGAGAAAGATATACAAACTCAGTGTGGAAATTGTTTGTTTTTTTTTCTTCTTTGAGACACTTGAAGTGGTCACTCACGCGCGGGGAGAGGAGGATATGTAGACACACGATTTCACATAATATATTTTTCACGACGATTCAGGCACGAAAAAACCACGAGCCACACATATTTATACACACACATACACACACTCACGTTTTGTTCTCGTTGTTTCACAAGTTCCGTTCATCGGCTCGGGATCATGCCGAGTTCATTCTCACGTGATCATGATGATGACGATGATGATGACGTTGAGGCTTCTGTTTTCACGGTTACGTTACTGTTTCCGATGAAATTGGCTCGGGGGTTAGTTAAATGAGAAAGTAAACGATTTTTTTTTTCTTTTTTGGTTAAATAAAATGTAAAGTCAGATATTTTGGGAGAAAAAATGTGAATGTAAAGCTGATTTGCTTACATCTAAACTATCGACACCCGAATGTGGGGACAATCTAAATTAAATTCAAAATGTATAAAATCAATAAAAGAAAAGTTAAACACACACAAAAATAACTGTCTTAATAGCTACATTTACGTAAGTCTAATTTACCCCCCCATGAATGTCCCGAAAAATTAAATCTGTTTAAAAAAAAAAAACTACAAAATTTTTCGCAAATTTGACAAAACTTAGGATTACTTTAGAAATTCAATGGGACAGGAACAACTTTGAAATAAACTTGGTCCAGCCAATGTAACTTATTCAAAGTCGGTCTACCCAAATGTAAATCAAAGCAAAGTCTGGATTAGAGACATGAACCTTGCTTCTGGTTGACAGAAAGAGAAAATCACTTAAGAAGCTTAAGGGGTAATAACTTCCCTTCAAAAGAAGGTACATATACAAGTATATAATATAATCACAAAAGATGCTGAGTTGGGTGACTATACCCCAGCTACTACTACTACTACTACGCTAATGCACTAGCAGAGTCTAGCATGGAAATATTAAGTTGTCGTGTAAAGAGGGCTTGTTGTTGTTTAGGATGAAAGTAGAGTACATACTCGGGGTTTTCTGCTCTCGCCCATCATGGGCCACAACGACGACGATGACGACGACGACGACAACGGGCAAAGGCGGTAGTCAGTCTGTGATTGGTCCGTTTCAACGCCAGGGGGAGGTGCTGTGAGACCCGAAGCGACTCGCTACCGAGTGTGATGACGTCGGGTGTCAAGCCTGAAGGACAACCCACGGGGGAAGAAAAGCTGCAGGGTAGGCGGAGCTCCATAGATGAGCGAGTTTATGATACACCCCCTTTAGTGATGCTTCATCATGGTAACGACGACGATGATGATGATGGTGAAGATGACGATGATGATGTTGGAGATCATGATGAGGGTGGCAGAAGCAAGTTGCGAAGAGATGATGATGAAGCACTCTGTAGCTTCTTCACGTTTTGGCTCAATGAATAGTAAGTATAGGTTTTCTCTGTGACGTTGTCTTGTTTGTTTATCTTATCTTCCACCGAGACGACGACGACGACGATGATGATGATGATTGAAGAATTGTGAAAAATCACCTGTAACAACCACCATTTCAATTTTTTTTTATAATTCAATCGCTACTGATTTTTGTATACGGTACACAGTATATAAAAAAAAACAACCTGAAATTTTAGCCAACTTTCCAAAACCTAGTTCCTGGAATCCCAACTAATTAACTCAAACATTAAAAACGTAAATCTTATTTTACCCGTATATTCCTTGAAACACTTATTCCCTCACATCGTTACAGACAGAATGAGAGAAAATGAGAGATACACACTCACGCAGCAAGGAAATAAACCATCTTGCACATTTTCCACCTTTTTTACAAATGAAACCTTCTCATCGGAAGTTTGATCTGCCACTGTTTCCATGGCAACCAAACGCAGCAATGCTAAAAGAAATATCTATCTTTCATCATCACCACTTTCCACAATTTTCCTTCAACACAACCTCCTTTCGTAATAGAATCAACTCATCCCTGTTCGATATTTTCCTCCTCCTCCTCCTCCTCCTTCCCTTTCAAAAAAAAAATATCCTTACGAAAATACTATTATTTTTTTCACAACCTCCATTTCATTTTTGCCGAGGTTTATCTAAGGGCCTTAAGGTTATTTGGCATCACAAACCCCAAGTATACGAGGTAAAAGATGATTTTTTTGTATCTACGAAACAAATATTTGTTATCCCAAAGGTGTGTAAAATGATCTGCTGTTTGTTATGTACTCTGGTTTACCATCGTCAATTGCTTTTCGTTCGTGGTTCTTTCACAATGACTTCATTATAACATATTTCAAAATCAATCAATATTGTTCTTTACAATAAAGTGGCGTCCACTTTCTTATTTTGCAGATGGTTACACTCAACTCGAGCAAGCCCCCACTTGGCGCTAATTAATTTAAATTTCTTGAAAACTTGAACGCTTACTGAAAAAGCGCTAAGAAATACTGTAAACCAAACTATTTCGTCCTCATGGTTCATAAAACTGTATCAAGAAATGAGTAGGCTACTAAAAGTGGTAAAAAAAACCACAACTAAATAGTTAACAGTATTTAACTAAATTTTATGAGAATTTCGATATACATTACGCATCTCAATTTATGAAAGCATTATGTTCTGCAAAAAACCTCGAATTAATCGAAAATTATATCAAAATATAATATTCGAAATAAATATATATTCGATTGCATCGAATTATATATATATATATATATATATCAAAATTTCCATAAAATGGAATAACTACAGCGGGCAATTCCAAACCTAACAAACCAGCACATGCGTCAAAAGTGGCGTAACGTTGTGGCAAAAAAAAAAGCAAGCACAGAAGCGTTCATGCACTTGTGCACCAACTCTAGGATCGCATTATCGCGAAATTTTCTTGCATATAACGAGTATACTAGAGTAGATTTCTCTCGGCGCATAATAGAAAAATCGCATAGACTGAACTCAAGGGCTCCTTGCATGCCATTTTCGATCAATGCGAAGTTTTTGCAAAACGGAGCTGTTGCCTAAATCGATGACCACCTCACACTACCTGCACAAAACAAGAAAACAATAGTATGAACACCTGACTGCCTAAGTGTAATGCAGACACGCGGCCCATGGGCTATATTAGCTCCATTAACCCCTTGATTTAACGTTTCATTTACGAGTAGCCTTATGAACAAAAAATATTACAAACAATGGAACACGAACACCCCTTAATTAGTCCAACTTGTTTAAGATTGTATTTTCAAATTCAAGCTTTATTTCTGATTTTATCAAAAGTTTGTTTAATTTATTTTCACAAGATTCGTTGTTTTCTAGCAGCTCATCTAAGTTAAGTTAGATATATTATACTCTAACTGACTTACCTGTTATTTTTCATTTATTTATTTTTTATTATTATTCCATCCCGTCGGAACAAAGACATTGTAATTATACAACTTATTCACTATAAAGTAAATGGATATACAATTTTTTCTTTATATGAATACTTGTCATACTTGTTATACTTGCCATAGACGCGGAAGTTAAACAGGACCATTGGTGTAAATAAAACACAGCATTTAAAAGTGTAGAAATTTTTTTTTCACTTATTATAAAAGCTTAGGCTCACGACATGTTACATACAAGAATTGCTTATGAAACCCTCGATAGGGCACTACATTGCTCATGGACCAAAAATGAATTTGTCAAGCCTGGTCTATAGTGTTGCGTTCCACAGGGCCCTGTTGAAGTTCCACAATCGTTCCTCATTTTTACGCAGTCCACTGTATCGACTGTCAGTTACCTCTTACATCCCACCCTGCCAAATCCAGTGGCCAAGTAAAAAGCTCGAGGCTTTAACTCACCGGGAAATGTCTCGGTGACACGATGACGACCCTTCGAGGTAAATATATATAGGAGACAACAGGAGGGGGAAAACGCGAAAGGAAAAACAAGGATAAAGAACCCCGCCCCCGCAACGTTCATATAGGGTCCCCGTCTGTCGAGTGAACCCAGCCCAAAGGCACAAGAAGCAAAAGTTGAAATGATCTTCCAAGAACCCATCTTGTCATGTGCACGGTGCGTGATGGTGATGTCGAGAGACACGTGTGTCGCCTCCTGTTGATATCACACACACACACACACGCACCTCCATGTTGGTCACGTGACAGGCTACCGACACCTTAACTATGCGAGCGTGAAAAGTCGTAGATATTGTTGGATGAAAGTTCTACGATGGTGATGATGATGTTTTAAAAAAAAGGAATGGTGAGTATCGGGATTTTTCATTTTAATATTAGTTTCTGTTCTAGGGTTTAGCTTTTTGTCCGTGTGATTAATTTATATTATATATATAAAAAAGTTTTGCATTTAACTTGATTTTGATACACTTCTTTAGGTTTTTCTTATGAAAAATAAAATTATCGAAATTAAAAACAAAAATGTTGAACTGCAACTTTGCAAAAAACATTTGTTTTAATTCGCTTTCTTTCTTATTTTTATTTATTTGTACACCCCCACCTCACCATAATTGCCGCTTGTAAACATTCTTCAGTTAAAACTTTTGTAATCCATTTATTAAATAAACGGTACGGTCTTGGTTACGGCACCAAAAATATTGCCCTTTACACTATTACACTAGTTAAGATTACAGATAAGGTGTATAAAATATTATAATAGATAAGGGTTAGATTTGGCCTACACTGTACAACCCGTCCTTGCTATAAATTCGTTACAGTATCAATTCATAATTCCACATATTTGGCACCATATCACTGGTGCGAATCTTATTCCCGTTTAAAAACTCGTTGTATGTACAGTTGCATGGAAAAGTCATTAGTGCGTAGTGATGCATATTTAAATTATATGAAGTTGTATTATTCCAGTCCTAAATTAGCCGCATTCAAATACAATTAGGAAGCTATGTATATTAAATAAAATCTAAAATAAGTGTATTGTATCCAGAGATTTTGCTCTCAATATATCAAGAATAGCGCTCGGTAGTTCTGAGCGATTAATCGATGTCTACTAGATCAATAATCGATTATTTTAAAGAATCAATTTTCCATTAAAAACCGAGTACCGGTATTCTGAATAATCATAGTAACTATCAATCATATTGTACCTACAATGTTGTATGTCGATAAAAAAAATGCAGTTAGATTTAGAGTTTTTATTGTTTTGAAATTTTTATCAATTTATTTAATGTTAAAATATCTTCAATTAATCCGGCAAAGCTTCGAAAGATTTTATAAAGCACTCAGTGAATTACCAATAAAAGACTCGGTAAATCTCCGAATTTTCACCAGGGGCTCGGAAAATCAACAATGGGCTCGGTAAATTATAAAAACATAAAACTCACATAAACCACCGAGTGTATCCTTAATCCTGGTCACGGCAATATCACATTACCTAAAACACATAAAAACACGGGTAAGGTTAATTTTATTCGTTAACCAACTGAAATACTATTTTAGTAAAATATTTTGTCATCTACTTTACATGCCCCACTTTACGTCAATCCATTGTATCAAAAATCCCTTGGAAACCAAATCCAAGTGTATTACTTTACCTAGGTAACTCTATACCGACAATGATTTTCTTTTAAACGCTCTTATCATATCCCTATAGTACTCACCACCCCCACCTAAAATAATAACAACAACAGCCCATGTTGCCTAACAACTGTAACAAAATTGGATAAAGTATCACGGATAAGTTACACGTTACATCACACAACAACATCCGATGTCATCGACAGCAATTTCCCTCTATGACGTCACAGGAAATAGAATGACTCTACTGACCCCACGGGAACTCGAGTAACTCGAACCTCCAATCACTACTAGGCTATTAAGGTAACCTTTTCTACACAGTGACTTTTTATCATACTGTACCGACCTTTATGTAAAACCTAATTAACTTTTTTCCACTTCATTATTAAACTGCAATCATAGTTTTCAATTGAACTTGTATAAGGTATGTGCTTAATTTTATTGAGTACGTCAAGCTCTTCATTACCTAGAATATTGAATTAACGCCCAAAATAGATCTTATGTATTCTGCAGAGAAACCTACAAAAGAACAGCACTGATGCCCAATTCTAATGTTAATAATGAACTGTTATCACTTGGTTCTATAATACAAATATATTTACTTGGAAATAAGCTCAACCTATGAACAAATAATCCCCAAACTAGTATAAATTCTCGATTTATGCGAGTTCTTTATATGCGTTTTGCTACTATGCAACAGAAAAATTAATTGCTCGTTATATACGACATACGAGTTGCATGAAATAAGGACCTGTATATAAATTGTGTTTAGCTTGCTTATTTTGGCGAATTTACGGGTTTCTTAACATATGTCTAACCTATCGTACTTGGCATAGGTTAGATAAATTGAGGAGTTGGGTAGTAAAACGGCGTAAATCCTCTTATGTCACTGTTCTTTAAAACACATACGTATATTGAATCGTTTTACACCAGTTTATTATAGCATAAAGACATTGGGTTGCATATAATTCGGACTTTATGGAGCAAAAATATGAAACGCGACAATTGTAAAATTAAATATTTTTTTTTGTGTGATTTCTTTCTTTTTGTCGCTTCACTCGCTTGTTTCACGTCCGAAACAATGAAAAAAAGATATTCCTGTTCTTTGAAAAAACGGCGTAAATGCATTTATGAATTAGCACGTTATTTGGAATAACGGCGTTGAATTTTTTAATTTGCCCGTAACTTGAGGCCTGTCAACTAAAGTTAACAGATTTTTTTGCAAAACCTGTTCATTTTTCCTTCTATAAATATACAGTTGATAGGATTTTTTTTTAAATTTTAAATTTGAAGGTGCTCAGAAGTTTTTGTCATTTTTTTCAAAACTGCATTTCTTTGTTAGTTACGCCGTTATTCTTCTCAATTGTACTAGTATAACAATAAAACTTTTGTACCTCTCCTGCAAACAAACAAAAAAACCGCAAAAATATTATTGGTTTTCATAATTATGATATACACCGAGATTATAAAACAATTGAAATGTGAATGGACAAGTTTATTTTTCTTGGGGATGTACTGTAATACATTATATTGAAAACAAGTGTTTCTAACTTACAAATTTGGTTCAGGAGTTTAAAAAGTGCGGCTTACACCGTTCAATTTAAACAGCGAGAAGTTAAACATTGTAAACAAGACGTGTTAAACAAGTGACCCGGGAGGCCGAATACGGGACGTTTAGATTGTACTTTATATTTTTCCTAATTTTAGCAAAATGGGTGGAGGTTTATAAACTGTATTCAGTTTTTCTTATCTTCCCAACATTCATTGTTTCATTTCAAAATCTAAGTTAAGTGGATATGTTACAATTGGCATATAGAGGATAAACAGGACCGTGTATGTATACCGTATAACACTTCATTTTAAAAATGTAGAAAAAAAAAAGATGCCCACCTATAAAATCAAAAACGTGTGACACTCGACATGATGCCAAGTTGTTTATATGGTCCTCGACAAGATATGAAACTGCTCACGCAAACCAAAATGAGATTGACATGTCTCGTTTAAAAGAACACAGCGGCCAAATGCACATACACACAAAAACAACACAAATTTATAAACATCCAACTTCATTATCACCTTTCATCGTTCTGAAAGAAATTCTAGATAATCCGATCTCGCTTACATTAAACAATCTTGCCTCATTACTTGGAACGTTAGAAAGACTAATCAATCCACTAGTCAATTAAATCGCCAACATCTCGAGACCTCATCACAGCAAAGTTCAATCTTCATCAATAATCCTTTTCCTCCCGGATCCCTTTAGTCTCATTTTTCGGGGGTTCCTTATCGGCAGACCGGGTGGCTATCTCTCCTCTCTTCAATCACACCCCTACTCCCAACTTCATCCCTTGATTATCCTCCCTACTTTCCCCCCGAATGTCCGCCAGGGAGCCATAAATCAGTAAGCAATTAGTTACGCGCTTGTCCTCTTCACGCCACCGTTTACATTTAGAACTCTACCAACTACTACCACCACCATGGTGACCTTAGTAAGTACCCACCCATTCATTATTGCTCTCCTTTATGATCAATTAAATCGGACATTCCCACTTTTAGATCCACGTTACGCTTCGTCCCAACCCCTGAGGTCTAAATTAACTTCTATTTTTTTTATCAACTTTAATCTGCGCATGCGCACAAATATGAAGTCCATCATCGAACTCCTATCTCATTCAACTTGTCGAATTATTATTATTTCCGTAAAAACAATGCTTAACCAGGAATTATATAAAAAGTACTGTACTCGTATATTAGGCCAAAAAGACTTTTAAAACATAAATAATAACTTACGATACTGTTCAACTGTTCAGTTGTTCATGAAAAAGTTCGTTTTGAAATCTTAATATAATTTGCTTCGTCTGTCTGTGTGTCTGTCTGTCTGTCTGCCTGTCTGTCTGTCACACTGAGATGGAGAAAATCGTGAAGAAAACAACTTTTTTATTTTTCCCTCAATGGGGTTCAAATGGCAGCTGTAGCATGCCATTTAGCATGACCTCACCCACTGGGCCACTTGAACTCATAGACCATGTTTTTTACCACCTAAGAACTTCACCGTCATTTTTGACGGGCATACCGCTAGTTCGATTATAATAGTCGTAGTAGGCCTACTGTATATTAGTGTAATTTCTTCTAACTCATCACTTCGATGAATCGGAAAATCATCAAGCTGATGTTTACAATATCGTAAGCTACATTGGAGTTGTAGTATGATCCAATGGTCATCAAGCCGAATGAGTATTGTCTAAAGTGGAATCGATTACGCAATCAAGCAACTTCAATCTCCGAAGCATCTAAGTGACAAGTTCTTTCAACAGTCTTTGAATATCGATTAAAAAGGATATTCAATTAAAAAATGAACATACAGTATATTTTTGGCACACTAAAACAATATTAGTCTTTTATGTGCAGTTATGCGCGATTTCGGCATGATAAATCCTTCCAGACTCTCGTTATATGCGATCAAGTTTTGCAAGTATGCGATTTTCGTACTAACAACCCCCTTCCTAACAGTGTAAACAAAAATCACAAATTAAAAAGAAAGGGGTGTATAAATGACGAAATTGTCGGTTTTAAAATAAAATTGTAATATAGATAATATTTATACTTTATAATATAGATAAGATTGAACTTTATAGTACCGGTACTATATAGCCTTATTCGGATCGAATTAGTACTTCAGTACCAAGTTTTGTGAAAAGCGGTCCGTCCGTTCATGCGTCAAACGGACAATCTTTTTAAAATAAAACTCATCCCACTACTGTAGAAATTCAACAACATCATTGCTGTTATATTACTATAGATAGCTATTATTTCGTATGAATTTGCACAATCGATTGAGCTCGCTTTTGTAGGTGAACTTTTCTTTTATTATCTGGGATTGAGAAGGGACAGGTCTAGGCAAGATAGGAGTGTTGTTTAACAGGATTAACAAAATACCCTGGTGTGGATTAAAGCTTGGTTTAATCCTCGGTTTACCCTCACAAAAGAATACCACAAATCCAATATACTACCTTCCTTCTCCAGTAGCTGTTTATACAATAGTAAGTTACTAACATTAACTATATTCGTAACTAACACATTTCATATATTCTTAAATTTAAAACTGGCGTTTCAGTTGTTGTATGGACGCTAAGTTCCATAGTAATGACAACAACAACAAAACAGGCCTCAACAGATGTTCCTGTTTTTGTGCAACGTACTCGACTCGGGAGTATATTGGGATGACTACTGGGGGGTGAACTAACAAAAGAGAGATTGTTGGAGAAGTGCTTTTATTATTTTTGATGGTGTGGTACCCATTTATTATTTTTACTTTTACAAGTATATACTGTATGGCTATACAATCAAATCCCCGAGATTCAATTCGTGCACCCTATATACTACAATAATTCAAAATAAAAGCCAGATTTCCTGAAAAAAAATCGGTACGATATACGAAAATTCTTTATTGTTTTCGTAGTTTTACATTATTCAAGTAATGTTTGTCTGGTAATTTATAATAGGATATTCTATAATGTTTATTTCCCTATTAAATATATACGATACAGTGAAAACCTAAATTCGGGGAAACCTCACTAGACAAATACCGATTGGCTTTAACCACAAAGGTTAAGTTAGGTAATGCGAACGAAGGCCGCCAAACACTAATTAAGTGGTCTACAATTGGACTAGAAACGGTCAGTCAAATCTAATTTTGACTAGTCAAATCCGGGTTTAACTGAATTCGGGTTCTGACTAACGTATTTAATTTTCAATGTCATACATAGTTGTAATAGTTAGCAGTTTGATTAGTTGACCCTTAAGTATAGTTCATTTTAATAGCTCTAAGGATGGCTAAGTTAAAGAAAAGAAACGTAAATTTAAATTTGTCATTTTTTTCAAAATAGTTTGATTGATAAAAAAAAATGACAAATTCAAATTTACGAGTACACGTGTTTAGCTTACCCATCCTTACAACGATTAAAATGGACCATACCCAAGAGTCGACTAATTAAACTGCTAATTATTACATCTCTGCATAACTTTATGTAGTTTTGTATAATTGTTTAATAGAATTTTAATATTATCTTATACTGCATGTAACACATCTTCCCATAGCTCTTTATTAATGTTATAAATTTTCATATAGGTCTACATAGAGTATATAACTTTTTTGGAACTGACAAAAAGGATACCATTTTGCATGAAACCCGTTCTAATGCATGTTTTTCGTTTCTAAAAATATACACATCCCAAATTTCCCAAAATGTATACAATATATAAATATATATATAATAAAAAATCCTAGGTTTATTTTAACAGTTATATTTAAACCCCCAAAAATTTAAATCCTAAAAAAAAATAGGAAAAAAAAAACAAGAAAACCTCCCCATTGCACTCAGACTTTTTCCAAACAAACACACATTCATCCCTAACGTTCCCAAAACATCAATGTGGGGGCGAGAGAGATAATATATATAAAAAAAAATAAGGACCACACGCGCGTGCTGGGCATTCATACCGTGATTAAATATCCCACCAGAACGTTCATCCCCATCTTATACTTTTTTCTCTCTATCTTGTGGAGCTAATTGATGAACAGGGTGCATCTGCTTCGTAACGAAGAAGCACTCGGACAAAAGGGGGGTATGAGGGAAATGGGGTCCATTGAAAAGATGAGTTTTCTGACCACAACCTCCCAACATGTCCTAGGATGCTGTTCGACATTGAGAACGAAGCAGTGAAGTCTGAACCAAATATCCGGCTCAGCCATACGTACACAGTGTCTTTATTCCCTTCTTTTTTACTTCTCCCCCTTTAGCCATCTGTAATCACTTTTCTACGAAAAGTGCAATATATGTGATTAAAAATCCCTTTTCCTAGAGAATGAAGGATAGCGAACAAAATACAGTATATTTAATCTATGAATAGTACCATCCCACAGCACATCCATAACACATAATATATCAATGTGCAGTGCAATGCACAGTATCTATAACATAGTATTTTGCTAGGTTGATAGTTGTGAGTATCCGGTTGTTGAATTTTGAGTACCGTACCACCGAACTATGCTTCTGGAATACCGTCGAAAATTGCTTTTTTAAACTAAAAATAAGTTAATGGCAAAATAGTTATTAATTAATAGCAGCGTGTTAGGGCTTCGCTAGTAACTTATATACTGTATACACACTTACACTATATAAGTGTACGAGTAGCATATATATGCTATTTGCAATA
>JAQIWH010006936.1:0-12133 GCA_034695005.1 Cryptops parisi
TTATACTGTATCACATGTCTATTTAGTATATACACACCCTAGTATAGTATACACACACCCACATGTGTATGAGTTAGACTGTAGATCTCATGTATAAAGTGAACCACTATTTTTGCGTTAAATCATTGCCGCCAATACTCACCTTTATGTGAAACAAGCCACGTGTATTGAAGGTTTGATTTATGGATCTATAAGATGCAGTATAGAGTATATACACTCGCTTAGCGTAAATCCACTGTTATTTTGTAACAGTTTACACCGAACATAGAAACTGTTTATATTTAGTATAAACAGATCCGTCTACCGCGCACATGTATATCATATACTGTACATTTTTAGACGTATATGATTGAGTGATATAAAAATATTGTGCATATTACTTAGTTATAAATTTGTGCCAAATTTCACTCGAAATTACATATAGGAAATTAATTTATTATTAATTTATTTTATTTTTCCAAAGGTATCTGGTGTTATCGAGACGAGAGGTGCAGTGAGATTATAAACGGATTTTGATGGATTTTGGATGGATACAGTGGATTTTGATACGACTTGCAACGAAACGAAACGATTTAACTACAACGACAATTTGACAACAAGGTAAAAAAATATTTATTTAAACTTATGTTCCTTCATTCATTGGTCAGTTGAATTTGCATCGAACTTTGTGTTGCATTGAATGCATTTCTACTTAACTTTTTTTGTGCATTGTGTGACTATAGTTTCGTGAAGTTAATTAAAAATCGCACGTGAAAAGAGTTGTTTTTTTTTTAAAATTTAAAGTCTAAAATAGGTTTTATGTTTTGGTTAGTCAAATTGGTTTGCTTTCCTGTTGTTTCTCTCTTCACCGTCTCTTCTTGAAACTCCGCTTTGTGCGCGTCATTTTTAACGTTACTGCGCATGCTCAGTGGATGCTGAGCGGCTCGTTTACACAAGAGCGCGCAGTTCAAACAAACTGAGGCGTTGACGCTCGTGCCGCCGCCTTCTCATCAAATAAACACATCTCTTCGAGTTTGAAGGAAAAAAAAACATAATACACCATCCCCATTGGCTAGCTAAACCGCACAACACATTGCAACTCCTAATTCTTGGTTTTGGTGCTTAAGAAAAAAATTAACACGAAAAACAATTTTTGTTTTTTACGTCTCATCATTTTATGGTGAAAAACATTTTTTAACACAAAAAATTTACGTTTGAAAAGCAAGTTAATCAGTACAGGTTAATTAGTGTAGCAATGATTAGTGATATTTGTATTTTTTTTTATTATTGTTTTTATCGTGTTTGAGTAATTGAAGAGCTTATTTCCGAAACAACTCCACTTTTGATCATTTTTTTGGTTAAGAGGCTCTGAAAGTATATTAAAGAGTAAAAAATAAATGGTTGCGAGGGAGTGTTTCAAGGAAACGCTAGTTGTGCAATTGGAGTAAATTTTTAGAATGGACCCTGTTTCTGTTCTCGTAACTTAAAAATTAGGGGAGTGACTGGTTAAGGAAACGTAGAAGGTCGTACAGAGACCGAGAAAGCTTGAGCTCATCCGAGGAACAAAACTTAAAATAGATCTCGAGATACCTCAACATCAACATTGAGGGAGAAAAAAAATGTCAAGTCTTGTATGTTGCAAGTAGTCAGCCTACGTATGACAAGGACGAGCAACGCTACATGTTTTTTGTTTTGTTTTTAATTTCTTTTTGAGATTGTTTGTTGTGCGTGTGTTTGCACCAGCACTACTCCTTCATGAATGGAGTCGCAATGCAATAAGGGAAGAGTTTCAACACACTGATTAGTAACAGGGTGATCTTGTGTTACCGTTGTTTATTTATAGTTATGTAACTAGCTTTAGTTTGGTCACTATACAATGAATGTTTTTAGTACAAGTTTACTATTTTTACACAAGTTTGCTAAGTTAATCATGGATCATGGTTTCCGTCCTTTATTTTAAAGGACAGCATACTATTTATCCTCTGTCCTTTACCAAAGTGATAAAGGATGTAAAATGTTTTTTATTTAAAAAACCGGATATATTTCTCCAAAAAATACTGAAGTGACTAGAAATACTGAAAAATACTTAGTAATTTTTTTAAGAAAAAGTTAGTTTCGATTTCAATGTACTTGTAGATAATTTCTCAGTGACAGGCCTAACCTACCATTTTAACATTATAAATTAATAAATATAAACGAGTATAGTACTACAGGACATTATAGAAATCAAACTTAGACTACATAAAATGACATGAAAACAAAATGTGATTTTTTTGGATGTTCTTTTTTTTTGGTACTTCAAAAAGTGGCAACTCGATTACTTCAAAAGGTAGCATCGATGTAACTAAAGAACAGTTTTTAGAAATGCTAATATAATTTTTCTTTAAAATATTGTTTTATCAAAACGAAATTCGAGTCTTTCTTTGTATAGACTATTTTAAAAAGATGACACGTTGTTTTTCGCTCTCAATTACCTTGTTGACACAACGAGTTCATGACCCTTCCTCCCAACGTCAAATTTGAGGGATACGGTTAGAAATTTTTTTTACGAAAACACAAAACTATAGTGATTGTCGAATATAAAGTGCCCAATGACATGAAGAGAGAAAGAAAGAGAGATAAGAAGTACCGTAGCGTATAGTTGTAGTAGGAGAGCAAAAAAAAAGATATACATAAAAGGAACCGACACATAATAAGGGACCACCGAAAGGTGTATGAAGGAAGAAAAAAAAAGAGGGAGTTGCAAGGACCTTGGCCCCCGAGGCATTTTTCGAAAGGCCCCCCACTACCCTTTTTTTTTATCTGGGGGCCCCCGTGGGCGGCTATAGTGGCGGCTTGGAACGAAAAACTCAGAACCCGAGCAAAACTAGGGCCGCGAGGGAAATCAATCACCCTGTTAGTGCAGTTTTAATGCGCCACCGCTACTTTGAGCTCGTGCTGTAAAATTAGAAAGGCAGCAAAGAGAGAGGAGCAGAGCGCCTTCAGCAGTTTACTTTCGCCGCCATTGCCACCCGCTGGTGCCCTGAACGAGGAGTGGAAAGAAAAGCGAGAGAGAGAGAGAGAGAGAGAAATAGTCGTGTATATAGTAAGTCGATGGTTGATGGAAATGGTGTTAAAAAGAAGAAAGATGACGACGACGAAGAAGAAGAACTATTATAGCAACGGAGCCAAATGCACTCTCTCTCCTCTTTCGACTGGTGGCCTACTACTGAGCGAGCGGCGCAATAGAAAAGCGTTAAAAGGGAACAGAAACGAGGAGGGGTGGGAATTGGAATTGGGGGGAGTCTTGTTTTGGGGAAGGGGGTTGGGAAAAAAAGGATGAAGGGGGTGGAGAAGTGACCGACAACGGAGGTGGGAATGGGTGTGAACTGCGAACACACATGAAAACACCTTATACGTGAGGGATTTTTTTGGTGTGTTTATTTTATTTATTTTTTTACCTTAATCCGGATTGCAATTTGTTTTTCATTTGTATTTTGTTCGTGTAAAAATGAAAAAAAAAAATTGAACTGGTGAAATTAACATAAAATTATATGTCGAAGGTAAGGCATTATACGATGGTACAATCAAGGTATTTTTTTGTATTTTTTTTTAATGTGGCCAAAAAAGACCCAGGGGACACGGGATAAAAAATACATAAATAAATACAAAAATTAAATAAATATCAAGAACAAACGCAGGATGAAATTTTAAGTTTTGATATCTGAAGTGATCTGTAAACGGTACATATAACAGCAACAATACAAGGGAAATAAGAAAAACAAAAATACCAAATAACAGGTAAAAATATTTTTTTGTGAGAGCTACATTATATGTGTTTATATTCCGAAAGTTTGTCGACATAATGCGATTTCACTATTATGTGACGAGAGAAGTACTCTCAGGTGTTCGTTAAATACAAGAAAGTCTTACCATAACGCGAATCCTGTGTCGCAAATGCTGGCTTTTATGTTGAATTTGCCCTTTAATTTTGTCACTTTATGGAAATTAGATTTATGATGCAAGTTTTTGATTTATGCAAGGTTTTCGTAAAATTTAACTTGAGTATAAAGTGAGAACTTTCTGAATACTTACAATACAGCATTGAATAAAAGAGATGACAAAAAATTTTGTTATTAAAAAAGTTAGATTGCTTTTAAAAAATTAGTTTAAGAACTGTTTGTTAGTCTTTCGTAAACAAACAAATAGGCCTACATTAAAATTTTAAGAACATATAGTTTCGTTTTATGCTAATTTAGATTGATCTTTGAGTAATTCGATTTATGCACTTTTGAGTTATTCCACTTTTGGTTTCTGCAAGTTTTGATTCGATTTGTGCGATTTTTGTTACATTGGACTTATGCGGTTCTCACATTATGCGATTTTTGGTTCATTGGACTATAAAGTATATTATCATAAACGTCTGTAGATGGCAGTCACGTCTGTAGATGGAAGTATACGTTCAATCACCAGCTCACTCACTCACAAGTGAAGCTAATAAATATAAAGCTTATAATAAAAAAGTGTCGCATAAAATTTCGTGTTTCAAGTTAGCAAAAATTAATAATTAAAGGCTTGCCCAGAATAACGTTGCATGTGATTCATAGTTTTGAGTAAATGGCAAAGAAGTATCCAGCAACACATTGTCACATATTAGGTGCCCAATTTCGAAGTGCTTATGTATGTTTGAGGTAGGTATGAGTTTGTCTATTGACAGCACTAGCTAGGCCCATATATGAGGCACAGTTTTCCATAATAATCTCAATATTGGATTTTTGTAACTAACGTTATTCTGGGCAAGACGTCAATTGCTGCAACAATTCGGGCTTTCATTCTTGTTCTGGCCGATGCAGTTTGTCAGCAATTTCTGAAATATTTCGTCAAGAATGTTTTCAAACTTTCAAATTAAAAAAATACTTCATATTGAAAATTTTTCATTAAAATCTTCTCGAAAAAAAAAAATGAACTAAATAAAAACCCCGTGCATCTCGCGTACTTTATCGCCAACCATCGTGAACGCGCCCAAAATTTGACAACAATAAAAGATGAGTTGTTGTTTGGCGAGTCGTTTGTTGCAATTTTACCTTGTGTTCCTCGGTTGATAGATCGTTCGTTGACCATTTTATATATAACTTAGTTGAACAATCGTTGGCCTGACCACGAAAGCCCAGAAACACGTCCCTGGAAACTTCACGTAAATGATCTTGGAAAATCTGTTGATTTGAATAAGTCTTCAGAAAGCAAATACCAAGATTGCTTACTTAGATTGTTTGATCTTGAAAACTTCAACATTATTACTGCTTCAATACTACCATATTTGTTCATTCCAAAAATAGTGAGTTGAAAGGTTTTTGGCGTTTCTTTCACTGGTGGATGGTTAGTCATTGTCTTCCATCATGGGTAGGTAGATGCTTAGGGGTTAGGGGGCACACCAACCACCAATAGGTGTTACATGACACCAGCAGATGCATGTGGTTTACAGCATGTTAATCAGATCAAGACCTGACCATTTGCTTATCGTGGAGCACACGATCACGAAGCAGCTCCTAAAGCACTGGTTCCCAATCTTTTTTGCTCGAAATTTTTAACACTTATGCCTGGAGACCCAACATTGTCAGTTTAGAAATGGAAATTTTAAACCAAAATAAAAAGCCAACATAGCGTGATTGGTGTTTGGAGTCTACATTTTCTTATTTTTTATCCTAACATTTTATCAAAGATTTTTTGCTACCCAAAGTTGGGTCGCAACCCTGGGGTTGGGAACCAAAGTACTAAACTGTAGCCTGCAGAGGACACCTGCATGAGGTTTCATGCAGTGTGGCACTACCAAGATATGCTGGACTGATGAGGATATTTAAGATAAGATGCACTAGTATAGTAGAAACTTCCCCATGCAAAGAAGTACATACAGTACCTGAGTATGCCCACTCTGCAGCCATGAAAATATGTTGCCCAGACTGCCCCGGTTTTTGGAGAAAGGTTGCCCAAACTGCAACCAATGTAATACAATGTATAGTTTATCAAAGCTTGTTGATAAGGCATTGCCCTTCTACCTTTTCAACACTTGTTTCCAGATTCTGGTACTGTAAGCCTATGTACTGACTTAAAGCGGACTACAGGCATTTTAGAAGTTTTACTTGCACTTAGACAACTGGATCAATTGAACTCGTACAACAGAACCTTTTTTTTTACCACCTAAAAATTTCGTCATTTTTGACAAGCTACTTACTGGTAATCTTACAAAATGATCAACTGCAATTGAAGGCCTTAGAATTCTGGGGCCCTGGGCAAGTGCCCATAGGATAATATGCCACTGGCCTTATGAGACAACACCCAACCCTTTTCGATGTCGGTTGAAATAATGTTTGCTAACAGCATGTATCACTGTTGTGTCAGCTTGGGATTTACATGTAAATCTCAATTAGCCATAACTTGTATAATAATGAGTTGTTGAGAGAAGAAAATATAAAAGAACAAGCACAGAATAAAATGACTATACCACCATTCAACTTAAACATGCAATGCATTCTCTAAGGATCTTTCACATGTACGCTGTATGTGCCCCTTTTCACAGTTGAGAAGGCATGGACCCACCACACTAGAAGGTAGGTAGGTACTTGGTCACTTGGAGTCTAACGAGGCCACCGACTTGTAAGGTGTGTCATTTCAAACTTCCATTCAGAAAATCTAGAAATGAGTTAAAAATGATATTGATGGTAAGTTTCGTGAGGCTGGATGAGAGTTTTTGAATAGTTTTGAAATTTTTTTTGGGGGGGGGGTTTATATCACACTTTATTTAAATGATGACTGCCAGGCTGTCAAGAGCTAAGTATTCTAAGAACAGAAATCCAGACAACAAGGAAGCTAGGACAATGTGAATCATAATTCCAGGCTCCTGGAAAGGATGCTAGATGACCAGCAGTCAAACTGCCATCCGCTTTAAAAACACTAAAAATAAGATAAAATATCATAAACAAGTACATTAAAAATCCTTTTTAAGCATACTCTTTAGCTATATACTGGCATATAGCTTCAGCCATAGAGGCAATGACTCGATGCACTAAGACGAATCCATAGACACCTCATTCAACAAAACAAGTCTTGTTTTTGTATGCACAACCTTTATATACTAGCATATAATGTCCAACATATTGGAATTTAATTGATGCCATATAGCCAGTGTCACTTGTGAGAAATAGACGGATCTGATGACATCTCAAATCATCAAATCCATCAAGCCATTTAGCCTGTAGGAGGGTCTAAAGAATTATGCACATGCGGCATGTAGCGTCCACTATATTGGTTTTTCGTTGATGATATTAGCCATTGTTACTAGTTAGACTTAGGCGAATGCATAGACATCTCACTCATCAAAATCCATCAAGTAGATTTCTTTTTATATGTAGAAACTCACAAATGAAGCTAATATAAAGAATATAAAAACGTGTTTTTAAAGCACACCTTTTGAATGAATGATATGCACGTAGTACATTGTTGTTTGAAATTCCAAAACAGCTTCCCACATTTTCCTTCTTGTCCACGCAACCAATGAAACAACCTAAAATCCACCTCATATTGAAATGAAGTTAAAGAAAAAGTGGGTAAAAACCAAACCAACCAAACATTAACTAACCAATTAATGAATCGACCGACTCAATGGTTAACCAATCAACACCAATCACTAACTGAACATTCTCATGTCAAAACACAAGCTTGTTAAATGCTGCATTAAGAAAATCATCGGTTTCTTAAACACCATATATCTTGATATCTATCATTTGAAAATCAAGCAAATTCCACAATGCACATACAAATTCCTTGTGGCAATAAAATTGGTTTATGGACATCCTTAAAAGTAGACTTGCATAATAAGCTCATTCACCTGCAATATAGCAGTTTTCTGGTTATTTTGAATCTATAAAAACTATTACAGAAAGTCAGTTACAATGATGATATTGATACAGTTTATAAAAAATAAATTTTACATTTATTTCCACGTTATGCTCTTGTTTGTTAAACATTACGATGATGGCTAAATTTCGCATGGATCAGTAATATCATCACTAAAAAAAGTAAAACAAAAACAACAATAAAAATCTGAAAAGAATAACATCTGTTAAGTAAAGTCTTTGGTTAAAATAATACAATTTAAACATGCTTCATTTTTGCTTCTCTGCCCAAGTAACTTTTTACATACATGTAACAATTTTGTTGCATGAACTAGATTACTAGAACATGCTTAATGCAAAACTTTGAGACGGCATGCTTTCAAGGCTCCAAAATAAGTCAAATTATTAAAGATTCAATTCTATTGGCATATGCTCCATATACACCGATTACTCAATTTGCATTATGACTTTAAAAGTTTTCTGGACATACCATTTGTGGCTGGGAAGAAATTCTCTAACATACCATTGACCCATTTCAAGAATGTATTTAGAAGTAAAGTAGTAACAATATGGTAACAGTTATTGACCACTTTACAATTAAATAACAAAAGATAAAAGCAAAGGCCTGTACAAACTTTGGGAATATGTTCCAATAACCTAAACAAGCAGAGAATGTCCAATGAACATGGGGTCGGAAATGTTTGCTTCTGAAGTTACGATGGTTCGAAGTTAGCCAATAATGGCTGGCAAAATTTTCACAACAAATCGCCTAGCTTGTAGCTCCCATCGCCAATGCAGGCAAAATTTAAACTGTCAACTCCAGAAGGAAGCGTTTTCGACCCCATGTTCCTTGGGCATTTTCTGCTTGTTTATGTTCCTAAACCTTATTTCCAAAGTTCAGAGACAAGATTCACTGTGATTCATTCAGATACACTGTGTAAACATTCATTCTTCTGCTAACAGTAAAACACTAAACTTCATGTCCTTTAAATATAAGTTCAGGGTGGTTCTGCATAGAAGACTGTCACCAAGGCAGCAGTCCTCTTGGTGGACAGCCACCTACTCAGCGATTAAAGTACTAAGGTGCAATTTTTATATAAGTACAGTACAGTTCACACCTATTCCGATTGTGTCCAAAATGTTTGACAATTGTGTGTAGTTAATAAATATTATTATAAAAATTGTTATAGAATATAGTTATGTTAGAAATTACATTGATTACTGAATTTGTTTTGTACCACTTTTTACTTGATTCCGATGTAGCTTTCTGGACTTGACATGAATGTGATTTCTATTCATTCTTATGATAAGATCGTTGTGGACGGAAGGAAACAAACAAATGAAAACAAATCAATTTTCGTTTAGCACTTTTTCAGTTAGGGCAATGATCTTCAAACTTCTAACACCAACGAAACCCTAAGATTGCAATGATATTTTTTGGAACCCCTGGGGAGGGGGGAGAGGTATAAAAATGTGCTGCAGGCCTTTTTTTAATTTTAAACTAAATGTGAATTTAGTTATTTACGATTGAATTTTGTGTTCATCAAAATTGATATTTTATAGCTGACTACATTTAATTTTTTTATATTTGTTTTGTTTTTAATTTTCAAATATTACGGAAATATGTAAGAGTAAAAATGTTGATGTAAAGTAGGCTATTTTTGGATGCAATATTGGCTTACAAAAAAGTACAGGCCTATTACTTCACAACAGTTCAAATTTAGTAATGAAATACAGCTGTGCAGTAATCAGTCAATTGAATATAATTGTATTCGTAAAAAACGAAAAAAAAATTTTGCCAAAAAAAAACTGCGGAACCCAGTTTGAATACCACTGTGTTAGGGAATTGCTGTATGATATAGGATCAGCAGATTATGCTGCTGTTTGCAAAATTCTTGTCATAACCATGAATTCGAGATTAAGTTAGAAAAAGGCTGCTAATGAACGACCTTATGCATAGCCTCAATGAATTTGATTTCTAGAATAATAAATTAAACACAACACTATAGCCTTTCGTCATCTAAAGCGAAGACAGATCAAATAAAATCAAGTTTCACATCAGCAGTTGAATCGTAATCCTCAACGTTTCTCATATACCTTGGTACATATGGCAGCTTGTGCGAACCTGCTGAAGAATACTCTTCTAGGAATGGAAGGGATAACATAGATGGCTTGTAGTTTTTCAAAAAATATATCCAACACATTATATGGGAAGACTCGTGAGATGAAGAATCTAACCACTCTACTTCTGCTTCTTCTCGAATGTAATAAGTTGGGTGACATTCAAGTTCATCCATTGCGGCCAGTTTTGCTTCATCAACCTGATAAACTTCCCCAATAATTTGCTAAAGCACACAAAACAGTATTTTTAGAAAACTGTAACTCAAGTATTATACCTTCACATCACTACATTTCCAAGTGCCGAGCGCAGTATAGCGTATTTGAATGTACTTGGTAATATCTTTTACTTTAATAGATTGATTCGTCAGAAATTAACACTTACATGACCATGACCTTTGTGATATAGTATATATGGAATATTGAATTTTGAAGCTATAACTAGTGGCCATTTTTCAGTTGTTTTGCCCTTGCCAAGTAGCCTTGCAAGTCCTTGTCTTTGGTCAGACATTACACCATAATTTGGTTCACCTTCTTTTAATGTTCCATATACAAACATATAATACATCTTGCAAATCTGAAATATGATAAATATGGCAAACATAGTCAAGTAATGTTGATGTCGACTAATAACTGAAAAGCTTTTATTAAGTCATCAACAGTTACACAAAGCTAAATTGCAGAATTTGAGTGAACTAAAAAGCTAAATACATAAATCATTTAGTAGGACATCTGTCACCAGATAAAACACACATACTCTATCTGAATTCTCCTAGATTTAAATAAATGCCAACCCAATAAAAGTAGCTTAACATGTGGATTAAATAGGTTGCTTTGCTGAATTAAGCTTAATACAAAATGAAGCTACAGCAGTCAAAAACATGAGAAAATCACTCAACAACCTACAAACAACAAAAAGTCCAAATAACCAATGCTTTAAAATTTAAATTAAAGCTATAAACCATGTTGTATTAGGAATAATTAAGAAGCCTGGAGTGTATGTATGAAATCGTAAGATTTTCATAGTACTAAATTCATTAATAAGAACGCTCTTATATGTTACTGCAGATTTCTTTCTTGTTGGATCTAGCTTTGCATCATTGGTGTCAGTGTGCAATGTTTCTGTTGTAGTCAGAGCAAAAAATGTAGACAAAATGCAAAAAAAGTAGCAAATGCAAAAAAGGTAGACATTTAAGAAAGAAACCACACTGAATTTTGGAGAGAAACAAAACTACACTGGCCTTTGCATAATCATATGCTCATGCTTTTATCTGATCCAAGGGCATTGTGATTGTCATTTCAAACGTTAAAATACCCACAACACATGCACCAGATCCAATCTTTGATCAGAAAGTTTGGAAGCTACAACTCCATGGATGGGAGTTGTAACACCTTGGTTCCTAAAAGATATGAAAACAGAAGAGCGTGTGCAAGTTTAGAAGATTCAAGGAGATAGCGCCCTGAAATACTGTTAATCTACTTCTTTGCTGAATCAATGGGATATTCTCGTCTTAGGAACAGTTCATCCCAGTCTCGGATTGGTCATTTTTTAATTACTTTTGTGTATGTTGAATGAATTATGTTAAGAAATTAAAAGTAGTTTTACAATATATTAGCATATGTTCAGATATTTTCAAATGTCTTTACATTAGAGCTGGGTAGGCTACAATGCATCAATTAAAAATTTAAGCAGCCAAATGTTGTTTTTTTTTTGTATAGATGAAGATAGATTTCAACATCAATTTTAGAAGCAACTAAATAAATACAACATTGAAATATTCAATGTGAAATACCAATACTGTATGAAAATATCAATTTTTAATAATGGTCAAGCAAGCTTCAAAATAATTCTGCTTCAGAAAAAGAGCATTACTGCTCACAAAAATTGGAGGATATTTCACAAATGGTATAAAGATTTTGAAATATCCCCTAATTTTTGTGAGCAGTGTATAAGGGAGCTATTTGCACTGGAATTGGAGCTAACTTATGAAAACAAAAACAAAACAACAACAAAAACTGAAGTAAACTTATCAGTGATGTAACACCATCACACTAAAACCTAATTTGACCAAAAACCCAACTTAAAAAACAATCACAGAAATATTCCGAATTCTATCAGCTAGTAGGCTATAGATTATATTTTCAGACATTGGCATTCTGTATTATAT
>JAQIWH010006937.1:0-12129 GCA_034695005.1 Cryptops parisi
CAATATTCGTTACAGTTATTTATTCATTCAACTCAATATTCGTTACAGTTAGAGTATTTATTTTTTATTTCGTTTCGGTTGTTTTTTATAGAAACATAACTGGTGAGGAGGAGGAGGAGGATCTTTGCATTTTATAACAATTAGATTGTTTTTTCCAATATAAATATACAATCTTTTGCTGAATGTTATTCATTTGTCTTATGTTATAAATACAGATGATTCTCGATTTATGCGAGTAAAACCTCGAATAAATCGAAAATTGCATATATGCGATTATTATAAATTGGGAAAAACTATAATGCATAGTTTCATCACGAGGGACAGAATTTGCGCCACACCATTAGTGTACACATTGTAGAAAGAAAACAGCAGTTAAAATAAACATCGTTGCTTTTCTAACATACAAAACATAACCCAAATCACCAATACCACCACAGAAAATCGCATAATAGCGAAATTTTCTTTCACATAACGAGCACCTGAAGGAGTTTCTTTTGTCACATACCCTCATATACAAAACTCGCTTCAACCCGAGTAGTCCTTGTATTAATCTAGAATTAAAGGTGTACTATGAGTTCGTTTTAGATATTAAATAATTTTATATATATTTTTTATTGAAGTTTAAATTTTGTTATATTTTAATAGAATGTTTTCTGCACAAGATTTTGTAAATGGCTTGTATTTGTTACCGGCAAATCGGCATTGTATAGAATCCAAGCGTTCTACAAAATGCCAAGCTTGGTTTAGGCAATATATGAAATTAACATTAGAGTTAGCCTACGTTAAAGCTGAGCCTAAATTCAAGCAATTTAAGCACTGAGTTGTAAACAAGGCGTTATCACATACTTTGCCAAAATAGGCTTGGCATTCTCTAGTATACAGTACATTGCCGGTAACATATCCAATTCAAATATGATACATACTAAAAAAAATGAAGAAAAAAAATTATGATTTTGTATTTTTTGCTTTATTTGAGAAATCTAAAAATCACTTAAAATAAATTATACAAATTTAAAAAAAAAAAAAAATTATTTCCTTTTTAATTTAAATTTCATACACAAAAACCGGATTGGTCCTGAAATACAACTATTTTTAAAACAATAAAAATAATAAGTTTTGAACCTATAATCTTGTTACCTTGTATTATATTTCCCAAACCCTCACACAATTAAAAAATAAACAAAATTTTTATTAAGAAAAAGGAACATTGATTTGATATGTTGGAAAACATATAACCAAACAAAACATATCATTTACAAAAATACTCATTCAATAAGTGAAGACAGTTTATACTGTATAAATATAATCAAACACTATAATATTTTATGAGACTAGATTTATATAACATTTGTGATGAACATTTCTTTCTTGGTAAAACCTTCAGGGGTGAGACCAAACGTTTATTAGAAATCAGTTGAAAATATGCTCACCAGTTATCATAGGGTAACCAAAAATATGCTCTAAAAAACTGTTTTAAGTGCCTAAAATATGCTCCATAGAAATATAAATATGCCCTAAAAAACATCAAATATGCTCTTAAATTTGTTGATTAAATACAGAAAATTGATGTAAAAAGAATACGAAATGATATAAAAGAATTCAAAATGAATTAAAATTTGCCAAGTGAAATGAGAGTAGCAAGTATCAATAAAAAACCAATAATTTCAACTGAAAAAAATCCAACCAATTGTGATGATCACAAAGTCAGCTACAACTGAAACGTTTTTGTGGTGTCTAAAATCGAAGGAAATTAAAACGAATCAAGATTTTGGTTGCAATAAATGACAAACATTTCATTCTTTGACTGCAGTAGGACACTCTTGTACACTGAGAAGCTTTGTTTGACATCAACCAAAGTTATAAACGCAAATTTAAATGACAGTGCTTCTCTAATAGTACACATATTTGTCTATGGTCGCATCATCCGTGGATCCTCCAGCCAAGCATGCCGAAACTTAATTCACAAAGTGCTGTTCAAGAAAGCCCAGGATAATCGCTATTTCACTTATTTAAAAATGAATCAACAAATATTCAAAATTGGAAAAATATGAACTAAAAATATGCAATTTTTCTTAAAAAAAATGTTGTGAAACCCCGAATCATAGCTCTTTAAGACAAAATATGCCCTTAGAAATATGGCTCAAACTTCTTAGTTTAGCCTATTCAGTAGTTATATAAAAGTTAAACGATTATTACACAGACTTAGTCTAAACTTCAAACATAAATTTATTAACATTCAATAAAAATAGAATACTAATAGGCGTGGAATTTGCATTAACTCATGTCTTATAAGACTATATATCATGCACCCGTTATATTCCGCATCACTCGAAATGGAGCAAATAAAAGGTAGTCAAACCAGGAAAAAACGGGAAAACAATGAGAAGCCTTTAGGGTTTGTCTACCTCTCCCACATCTTCTTAAGAGAGCGGAAAATCATTCCGAAAAGGAAAATTATACACACTTACCATTTTATCGCCAAGGTCGAAATCCAAACAACTAATACAGTACTAACTACTACTCATGGTCGGACTTTCATTTTCTATTCATGGAAATGTTCAACAATTTGCAATTATTTGTGTAGCATTGTACATTAAGTATAATATACGATTTATTAAGCAAACACACATTAAGAAATCTTTATTTGCAGAGATTAATGTATTTTGTATACAATACCAAGCCCATCGGCTGGTAGAGTTTTAACCTTGCTCTAAGAATGATAAACGATGAAGTCCTATTGTAGGTGAGTGTCATTAATTCAAAGTAAAGTTGATATTAAAGCGGATCTTGATGAACCTTAACTATACAATAATCGACGTTAATTATTCGAAGATGAGTATGTAAGAAAAATGAATTATATGGATATATGGTGAAGTTATTTCGGATACTGCAATCATTTTACAGTTAATAACCATGGGAAATTTTTTTTTTAATACCGGTACCATGTTTGATGTTCTTAGCTCACAAGAAAAAATATATTAATATGAAAAAACTAAATTTGAAATATATTTGAAAAAATGTTTTTAATACAATTTATTTATGTATGTAGGCCTACAATGTACATGTTAATTTATCGTAGTATAGTGCTGCCACACTTTGTTTCATTAGGTTTATTATATTTTCAAGTCGATTATATTGAAACATTTCTGATTAATTACGTTTATTGTTAAAATACTGTTTCTAAATACAGTATGTTTATTATGAAACTAATAATTTCATGGTAACATGATAGAAATTGCAAACGCCGCTTGTTGTGATCACACATTGAGACGGGATTGGATTGATAACAATAAGCGACTGATATATATTAATTCAAGATGATAGCTGTTCGGCGTTGTTTATTGTAATATTATCATCACTGGGTATTAATCGTGAAACTTATTTATTAATAAGTTTCATTAATGATTATAGGCTACAGTGGTATATGCAAGTATTAATGGGTGTTCCTAGATTCTAGAAAATGCCTAAATGATATTAATAACAAAAAAATCAGGAAAACACCAATGAATTAATATTTGAAAATGGATGTATGTACATGGATTAAAACATAAAATTGAATAGAAATTAAATTGAAAAAATGGCAAAAATACTACAGATCTCTTTGACTTTCTTTTACATGATAATACAAACTATTTGATCAAAAAACAAATCTAGTAAATACCGTACTTTTACATTACATCACTTTGCAAATAATTTGTCCCGGTATGTACTGTATGGGAAATACTATTTTAATAGAAAAATTACAAAAGTGATGAACAACAATAATGGGTGTCCTAAAATGCACTCCGAAGTTTTTAATGAAAATTAGTTTCTATTTGGACCACTTTTGATGGTGTTTTAAGCATATTCATGAAGACTATTGAATTCAAGTTTTAGTTTGAATTTTGTCCACCAGACGGCAGCACTAAGACTAACTAACTCTACAGAAGCACCGTGCTGCAGTAATGGCTTCACTCAAGAAAATTCAGTCATTGAATAAGAACCATAATAGCAATTCCATCCTATGGGTATGCCTATCCGAGTATGAGATGAAATTCTGTTTTGATATCTGCAGGATTACAAATGGTGCACCCACTGGGTACTTTCTTTAATAAACTTGTGAGTTGTGACATTTTACTTTAATACTATACGCTACATGCATCATCATGAGTTCATGACATATAATAGTTTAGTTATTTTAGTTTAATATGTCATGGCTACATACATCTCTTCGAAATATCAATTGAATTTCATTTAAACTCTGGAGTTCTTTTTGAATACCGTGTAGGACCTACGTGTTTTGGTTCATTTTTCTTTCAAAATCTGTTAAATCGGTATTTGTTGATTGATATACTGTACTGTATATGAATGGTACAAAAAATTACAAAATTAATTGAGTCATACATGGGATATGTTGTGCAAAGCCACTATTTCCAAAGTTTCTGCAATTCATTTTGAGATAACTGTTATAACGTGAGCATTACGATATACTAACTGCACATATACGGTGACACAAAAATCATGCAACAAAAGAAAATAACTGGTTGGTGTCTTTCAATTATCAATTCGGCGTCACTATTGACCTTCTAAAACGAAAATGGTAAAGAAAAAATACAATGAATACACTGTACGTGGTAGTTAGTACATGTTTACTTTTCCCAACAACAAAATAAACGCATTCAACACTGTTTTAACAACTACAAAAGAACGATGACTTAATATAATGGAATGTTCTTCCGCCAAAGAATTATCATAGTTTTTATTCTTCCTATCAAGGGCTTTGAAATGTGAAAGGAAGACCTGCCCAGAATCCTTGCAAAATAAAGATCCGGGAGAAAACAGAAATCTCTCATCTTGCAAAGGGTTTATATAGTGAACCGATACAACAACAACGCCCTGTCCTTCAAAAAAATCACTCTCAACTGAACCATATAAAAATAAAATTGGACGAGGAAGAACAACAAACAAACAAAAAAAGATCGTCTTTCTAACTACTAAACCAGTAGCAATAAAAAGAATTAAAAGTGTTTCATACAGTATTGGTGATCGTGTTCAGATTATGGAAAAAGTGGTTTCCGATTTAAGAAGAAGAAGAATCATGGCAGTGAAGGATGATACGTGATTTGAAAGTTAAAATGAGATTATTATTTTTTTTATTTATTGTTATTATTATTTTAGATCCATCTCTTATGATTCACAGAGATATACGCAGTTAATGTCCTTGCTCTAGTTCTTGATGAACAAAGTCGTTTGCATCGTCGCTCGTCTTCTTAAAGTTACAATATATTTTCGATTATTATTGTAAGTTGTTTTATTCTCGTAAGATAGAAATAAATTTCTGTTAACACTTTTTCGTAACATAACGATTTTTAATCTAAACAAACAAATACATTAAAAATGCTCGGTGGATTCATCAAAATCCACCGAGTCGTCTTGTTTTTGTATGTAGAAACTCACAAATCACAAGTGAAGCTAATATAAAGAGTATAATAAACTTTTCTTCAGTAACAGATTTTGAAAACCATAATTATATTGCTAAAAGTAAAGATTTTCAATGAATGCATACAAAAACTATTTCAATAAAAGATTGGTTGGTTAATTGATGTGTGAAATGTGTTAGCAAATGTTTTATTGAATAAAATATCTAAAATGAGTGAAATTCTTTAAAATCTAATGTATTCATGCTAATACCTTGAGTTAACTTAGGTACGTCACAAAATAACGTATTTCACACTTTAACAGAAAATAATTACATTTTAATAAAATAAAATTTAATAATTAAATTTATTTTAATTTGATTTAATTTAATTTAATAAAATCATGCAATTAACGACAGTATTCAATATCTGTAGATACATTGCATATACAGTATGTACGATATTTGGTAAACACTGTTTTTTCTTAAAGCAAATATAAACAACAAATATTGATCGAATCTAATCGATTATTTAAATCGATAAAGTGAATCACGTTTTAAAAACTACAAAATTGTTCGCATGTTATGGGTTTTAAAATGTTTACAAGTTTAACAACACCCTGCATATTAACTATCGTTCCTTTCTTCTGGCTCATCTGATCCGTCATTGAACTCGTCGTTTATTTTTCAACGGTACTCACTATATAACCTTGTCAAACCATGCTTTTAAAGACAATGGATGGTTAAGCGGGTGAAAAGGTTAGTAGAGAAGTACACCTTTTACATCTCACATGATAACGAAACAAAATATAAATTACACGAGCACATTATCCATTCAGCGTTAGAAATCGGTTTACGAGCGACAAGGTTGCATATGTTTAATTGCAATCCATATTTGGACCAAACAAATTGCACTAGGTGAAAACGTATATGTAACTGTGAAGTGAAACGTACAAAAGTATGGTACCGGTACTGATGTTAGATAGGTTATAACTACATAAAAATAAAACAAAATTTTACTCAATGAAACACAAATACTTATAAAACAGCAATGTTCAAATTATGGAAATCGCAAAAAAAAAAATTGTTATTGTGTTGTCATTACTGAGATAAAAATCGGAATTATTATATCAGAAATATTAATAGTTCCGAATGTGTATGAAATGCTAAAAATACAATAAAAAATGTTCAGAAACCAAAATTTTATATTTAAAAAAAAATTGGAAAAAATAAATTATTTACAATAATAATATTGTAAATAATTTTATAAATAAAATTATTTATTAATATAAATAATTTATTTCAGCAAACTACTGTATATTTTTTGAAGATTTTAAATATCCGTTGAATTTTTAAAAATAAATTTCTTTTATCCATAATATTAAGTCATTGTTTCATGCAAGGGTTTCATGCGTTTCATACCGTTCTATACAAATATCGCATAAATCAAAATTTCATATACCAAGATTTTCATTAAGTGGCAAAACTTCATAGTTTAGCCACTTGTGAAACTACCGCACAAAATCGCATACTTTCTGTCAACCGAGAAGCCGCTTGTGATGCTTGGGTATTGGTTCCAGTTCAGTTTGGACAAAACACGTATCGGTATTAATTTTAACGCGTTAAGCAAAACACTACCGTATTGATTTTTTTATTAAAATGATAAATGTTGTATTTTGTTGACTAACCTAAACTGGTTAAATTCAGCACAATCCGGTTACTGGCACTACTTAAATTTAGTACGTCTCGTACGCTTAGCACGGCTTACTTAAATTTAGCACTGAACTGGTTACCTATACCTATAGACAGTGGCGGATTTAGAACCGACTTTTGAGAGGAGTTCACATAAAATTTCATGACGAATATATTTAAAAATTACGTTGTTTTCTGACAAATCAAGCTCAAACCGAGTGTTTTGTATATTCAAAAAATGCATGATTTGGTTATTTTTGCTTCTTTTCGAAAATATCATGAACTATTCAAATAGCATTGAACACATCGTTATCTATGGGTATAAGCATTTGTTTAGGTTAAATAAAAACAACCACAATCTTATGCCTAGCCAATTGCGCCAGTAGCGGTTTGTCATTTAAAGGAAAAGCACCCAACAGACAGATGAATATTCCTGTTGCCGCCATGTTTAATTACGCACTGAATTAAAAGCACGTACTGAATCACAATCTATGTAACTTTCAAATGAGATATTTCTCTTGTACTATAAGATTTCGTTAACTCAAGAGCCCTTTTAGCCTGTAGGTAGACAAGAATTAGTTACTTAATTAAAATTATTTAGAAAGTCAGAGAAAAAGAGATAATGCAAATGCGTCTTTGTCTCCAAAAATCCAGTGGTCAGAAGACAAGAAAATTTATCTTCTCACAAAAACGAGGTTATCATTTCTGAAGGTCGTTTAGCTGGCTCCTTCTTAGTGGGTCAGATGGCTCCCCCACCCATTAGAAAACTGATTTCCTTTCTCTCACTGCACTTCATTAATTAACACGGCAACAAGCTGGGAAGAAAGCTTTCCTCGGCTTCCCAATTTAATATTCAATGAGACACGTATATGGACACATTCCTAATGATGATGCTGATGCTTTTTGACGAGCAAGAAACCTATGGATAGTTTTTCATATCACCTATATATACATATATATCTAGTTTTTTTATCTTCTCAAGGAGCTTCCTTTTATTGGTTGTCTCATACGATAGCCAATGATGGTGAGATATAAACTTTTTTTAATATACTTTTTGAGAAATAATAATTGCAAGAAACATGTTTTATAAAAAAACAAAAACAAGTGTGTTAGAAATGGCAATTACATGTATATAAAGATTGCTAATGATTCAGTCACCTAGCACTTTTTAGTTTTTTCAGAGAAAGAAAAATACTGTAATTATAATGATTTAGTGCAGTGTATGTTTACCATGGAAAAGAGACAATGTACTGTATACAAAATATCAACGTAAGTAGCAACATTTTAAGTGGTAACGTTTTAAGCAGTTTCCACTTGTCTTAAACTGTTACATATTAATGAAATCCTAAATCCATTGTTGTTCTAATGCTTTGAAGTGGAACTGAAACATTGTTCACTGGTTTACCAAGAACTTAATTCTAGACGAGTTAATGAAGAAAAACTGGATTATTTATGAAGTGGTAAGATTAATTTTTAATGATTTGTTAAAGATGTTCATTTATTTATTTATATATGTATACATACGTATTAGTATACATGTATACTAATACTGTAATGTTATGGTATAGAATCCAGATTTTCTATAGAATGCCTAATCTTTTTTGGTAAAGTAAAAAATAACTTTACCAAAAGAGAATCTTATATACAAATATCTTATATACAATTATTTGGATTATACTGTATAAGTTAAATTTTCAAAATTTTCTGTAGGCTTAACTTTAGATCTAAATTCAAACTTACAGTACCGGTACCGGTGTCTAACGTCAATACTCCAATGCACTGAATTTTATACTGTTCTAAGGATAGGCCAGGAATTCTATACTTTGCTGGTAACATACAAGTATATACGCATATTTAGGTTAGGTTACTTGAGTAATTTAATTTTGAAATTTAAGCCTATATTTTAGCACCTAACCTAAAATCTTACTATTCTATTTCAATGATTATTACATTTCGTAATTTGCCAAAAACAGGTTATAGCATGTTTAGGCATTACATAAAATGTCAGATTCTACATTTTGCCGTTAATATATACAGTATAATGGGATGGGGATTTCGTCTTTGTGCTTTGTGTCGTTTTCTTTGGTCCTACGGACTGTAGAATAAGCATGCTATACGTACATACCGGTATACATTATACTAAAACTTTATACTTATACAGTACTTGCGATACCCGGTACTAAGTTTATTTTAATTTACTTTTTTACTTAGTTTTAATATCACTTTTCTTGCTGGATAAAAGAATGATTACTTACGTCACATTGAAATTCTAATTGTAGTCTGCGTTGTACTGTGAAATTTTATGAACACTGGTAAACATTAATCAATAAAATTTGTGCAGTTTTAAAAATAAGAGTTTGTGCTTTTTTCAACTACAAGAGTGAGATTGAAAAACAGCACGAATTTTAATCGATACAACAAAATTAAAGATCACTTTTGTTTATTTTTTCTTGGGTAGCAAATTTCTTATGCGAATTGTTGAACAAAAATGAAACAGTTTTCATTTTTTTAACAAGCCACCATTAAAAAGTAACAGCTTTTCAGACTCAAAAGATAGATATTGGTTTTTAAGTCAATATAGTTTTTCATATGCGGGTATTAGTTAACTACGTAGTGTCACAGGTAGTAAAATGTAGTGGTATTTTATTATTATTATTTTTGCAAAATTATCTATCTCATTAAAACAAAACTAAGAGTACTGTATTTCAAAACAATTCTCTTTCTATAGTGTTTAACTGTCACAAACATAGTAACAACTAACAATTATGTTTTTCTTTCAGGTACAAAACACTATCAATGGCTCATTCACATTTTCTAGTGTAGTTTGAATGGTCTTTGTGTACACTAAATTACCTTTTTTTTTCCTTTTTATATTTGCATTTTCACTTTTCAGAACTACACACAGAGCTCTCTTTTTTATTTCGACCAATAAAAAAATGGCCATTAAAGAGAAAGTAATGTAGAAAACATTTGAGAAGAATCTCAAGCATCTTTTATGATTGCATGACCTCGTCCCAGATCAAAGAACGTGATGGGTAGTGGCCAACAGTACACAAGTAGTTTTTTTATTCATTATATATTTTTCTATTTTATTATACAGAATTTTATTATTATACAAAAACCAAATAACCCTTATTACTTTTTAATTAAAGCCGAAACATTGTTATGAATAATAACATTTGTATTGTTATTATATTGTTCCCATGCCTGGCAAAATTCTATGACTTCATATGGCGTGACATAAGGAAGATTTATTCTTAATTTACATAGAAATGGTTCGTTTGCCATCACATGCGTTGATTGCTAATCTGTAGCCTGTTTTTAATGTATAACACCGTTTGGCATATATACGATTGAAAATAAAATGCAAGGTGATGTAAGTATACAGAGTGTTCGTGAAAGGTCTAGTATAGTCAAATTCTAACCACAGATGATGCTACGCATCAAAAACAAAGCACACAACCCATATAAACATGGGTCCGGAAATGCTAGTTGGATGATGTGGGGATGCGTATCTCCAGCAGGTGTTGGTAACTTGTGCATTCTGAATGGTACTGTGAATGCTGCAGTATATGGAGACATTTTGGAGTAGGCCTACTAGTCACTACCAAGTACCAACGATTGAAAATGTATTTGGCGAAGATCCGTTCTCGTTTCAAGACGACAATGCGACTGGAGTTTTCCACGACTGGAATGGCCAGCCAATAATAACCCAAATCTCAATCCAATATAATACATTTAGCATTCTCTGAAACACAATTCTGAAGGAAGGCCCTAGAACCAAAGTCGACTTGCGAGAAGCAATACACCGATGCTGGCAAAAAATCACTTCAAACCAGTGCAAACATTTAATGCATCAATTACCACAAAGAATCTAATGTGTCATTGCTGCAAAAGGAGGAGCCACCAAATTTTAATTTAGTGGTCTCTTATTTATGACCAGGCAATATAATAACCTGGTCTCATACTTTTGTCTCGGTATGTTTTGCGCGTTATTTTGTTTTGTTTTTATTTTGCACATTTGTGATTCTGTTATTGGCTCAATTTAGTATAACAACCCATTGCTATTACAGGCATGCCTCGATTTCCGTCACCTCGACTTTCGTCGTTTTGCTCTTTCGTCACCTATAAATTTACACAGAATTTACAAAGTTCGTTGTTTTTTCGTTCCATAGTATCACCTCCGAGCACCATCATTTTATTTTTGTTTTAATTTCAATTAACTAATTGAATCTGATTATAATTCACATTTTAGTTATGCTAATGTTGTTATGAAAACAGGCGGGAAATAGTAGATTTTGTTTTATTTTACGTTATTTATTATACTAAATTCATTTGTTTAGTTTTGTTTATTTAAGTGTTACACCTATTCTCAAGTTTTATGCAGTTAATTATTTATTCACTTTTTTCACAGCTCTAATGCATCTGCAAGCTAAATAAAGTCAATGCATCGACTTTCGTCGATCCTCCGACTTTCGTCAGGGTTGTGAGATCGGATATTGCCACTAGAAGAGGGGGTAGATCATTATATTAATAATGAATAAAATCAAGTGCTTAAAGCACGCTTAAGGATGTTGCGCGCTGCTGTGCAGCTAGCCGCGTGGATGAGTGTTACTTAGCTGTAGAGGACAGCTAGGTCGGTGACAACCCATACATACCTTTGGGGTGTCACCGACCTAGCTGTCCTTTCCAGTTACGTCCCCGGGAGTAACGTACGACAAGTGGCTGCGCTGCTCTGACGTCGACTATCAACGCGGTACTTCTTCCGTAGTTACTCTGGGGCCTGTTATGCCAGCCAGGTAAACGCAGAAGAGGCAGTCGGCAGGGAGACAAGCCATAAATTGCCAGGTACCGAGCAGCAGGTACTGCAGAAAGATAAATTGTAGAGTAAAGTACTGGTCGCATTTATAGACGTGCGCAGCGTATTTCTTAAGGGTGTGCATACCAAAGTATCGATACTTAAAATATCGATATTTTATGTATCAATATTTTTATATCGACATTTTTTGTATTGATATATTTAATTTCAAGTATTTTACCTG
>JAQIWH010006938.1:0-12129 GCA_034695005.1 Cryptops parisi
AGAAAGTCGAATATTTTCGAGTGGCGCCGGCGGTGGGAAACCGAGCGGTCGCGAGTGTGGTAAATGAGCCGCAATTCACTCAAGTGCTCTCTTCCTTCCCTGCCTTTGCTGTTGCCATTTTTATCCTTCCCAGTCATTCCTATTTTGCTACTTCATTCATTTCGCCAATCATTGCAGGTTCAGAACCAATTCGTCATTTTTCCCCTGCCAACTCGTAGTATTAATAGATTAAGTAACCTTATATAATAAAAAACAGTGAAATATTTTGCAGACTCACGTAAGATTTCTTGAAAAAAACGTACGTCAAGTAACCATTACAGTTTTTATCGCACGACTTTTAACCAGAAGCTTGTAGCTCGTCGCTTAGATGATTTGGATTTGTTAATAATAAAGTCGTCATAATTCTACAATTTTTAGTACGCAGTCATGGTGATCATTTTTTAAACTATACAGGATGTCCCACCCGAGTGTTCCTCATAAATACTAAAAAATCTAATGTAATCAAAATGCTGAGTTGGGGGCTATAATAGCATCTTGAAGGAGTCTTTCCAATTGGAATATTTTCACTGACTCTTAAATTGTCAATGAAATAGTATTGTTAAATTTTAAACACTGTGTCGTAGGTATCACGTCATGTTTAGAAAGTTGGAGGTAATTTATATAGTCAAAATTCACTTTCGTTTCATTATAAGAATTTAACTGGAATAAAGTTATCCAACTATAGAGATTACGAGACACTATTCTGCTGCAGCAGCTGCACTGCGTGTCACTTTTGCTATGCAGTGAAACTGCTGCTGCAGCAGCATAGTGCGTTGTAATCGTTATTGTTGGATGATTTATTTTTTCAGTTGGCTGTTGGAAATGAATGAAACGACAGTGGATTCTGATTATATGGGCTACTGCCTACAACTTTTTAAATAGGATATCTACGACACGATGTTTAAAATTTATCAATGCAACTTTAATAAAAATTAATTTCAAGGTGTCAATTAAAATAGCACCATTGGAAAGACCTCTTCCCTTCAAGATGCTATTACTGTATATCCCAAACTTGACATTTTAGATTATATTAGCATTTCCAGTATTATAAAGAAACAGGCTATTGGGACATCCGGTATAACAAAAATATTTGGTGGACTTATGAACAACATGGGAAAAATCACCGCCATATAGCCATTATAGTTTATTGCATGCCATTTAACCACTGGTCTGTAACTCGCCGCTTCGATGATTCGGGGTTTGGAGTTTCTTGATGGAGTCGTTAATTTTACGTCGATAAAGTAATTTTTTTCTTGATTGCGCACAAATTTTAACTAGTAATCATTGGACTAAATTACAACGCAATGATTGTAATTTAGTCGCTTTCGTCCTTTTCGGCTCTTTTCCGGCGATGAGTTTCAAGCCCAAAAGAGAGATTTGGTACCTACGGCTATAAGCAGGCAATATAATGATTCTAATACTTACGATGAAGAACAAAATTTTCAACAAAACCAATTTTAAACCCCATAGATTACTATACGTATTACAACATAAAAAACGTTTAATTTTTTACAAATTATATCATTCAACGGGATTTTCATATATTCGTGTATTGAAATTTGAAGTAGACAGTCCACGAAAGGCGACGTGTTTAAACTTTGCGCTTAGTGAAAATTTTTGAAGTTTCTTAACAAAGATAACACAAAAAAAGGCTATTCAGCAAGAGTCCCCTAGGAAATTTGTGTGTGCGTGAGAGGAAAAAGTAGTGTACGAAGAAGAAATTTCACTTCGCGGTTGAGAGGTTCCAATAGCGGTTTTATCTTTCGTCTTTCAAGACGTTCAAAGCAAGCGAAGAGCAATCTTTGTGTAGCGAACAACAAAGTGTTCTTGTCCAGGTAGAGCGTGAAGCCAAATAACCTTTTCCTGATGAAAGAAGTTTATCCAAGCTAATTACTCGGCCATCACCCTTAATCGAGACAATCGTTGACCATTTCACCAAAGCAGCATTAGGTACCAATTTTTGTGTTCTTTCGTCATGTCCACGTCGTTTCACCAACTGGTTCAGCTACTCGTGCCAATTCAATGTCATTCTTGTAGCCAGTGGTAATGACCATTGTGTGTTCGTATTATGACTACGAGAGACTTTATTGCTCGCCGTGCCCATGTGGTGGACTAATCGAATAATTTGGTGGTTTGAGTGCCCGTCAAACTGATTGGATAATCTGTTGTCGGACCCTAAAATTGTCTAAATCTTATAAGTGGTTAAGATTTTATTTTGCAACAGTAATTGCATACTACGTTTATACTACTATTAATCGTATTAAGAATCAAGGATTTCCGAGAACATCGATTAAAAAAATAATCAGTGCGTAGCTATAACGAACATTGATTTTTTCTCTCGGTTTTATGTTTATACAACGAATCTATATGCAAATGAAAATCCCGCCTCTCTTTGTTGTTCTTGGTGCGTTTGAAATTTCGACGAAGCTTCCATGTCCTTGATAAAAGCTGAGGTGGTCGATTCGAAAACTGTCGTCAAAGCGATCGAACGACGTGCGGGATCCTTCCCCTACGACAGCAGCATCATCCTCTTTAAAAGGTTTTACCGAAGACTGATTATTAGTGAAACGCAAGAGTTCCAAGAGCTCCTCTTTAAGCGCCGTCGATTCCTCATTATTGGTTGATTGCAGAGTCCCATTATTCAAATGGACGCTCGTCTATCCGAGTAGAAATGGCTGTCGTAACGAATGAGTTTGTTTTCTCCGCATTTGCATTAAAACAATTACCTGTACGGCTTTAGGCATGCGATCGGGAGTTTTAGAATCCTAAAAAGGATCTCTACCTAGCTCCATTATCACGTAAATGCATCCCGCAACGACCTTGCTTCACCGGCTTTCATTTAGGCTAGCAAACATAACAGCCTTCCTTGGCATGTTTAATCAATGGTCACGGTGAAATTAAAATTCAAAAGTCAAGTGTCCTTAATAGCTCCCGCCATCATCCTTGTGAAAGAAAAGTCGTGTTCTTTAAGCTATTCAAAACGCAGTTCACAAAGATTTTTGAAATTCTATCTTCTTAATGGGGGAACTCGGCCAACCACTTAGGATTACCATGTCTAATAATTCAGAAGTCACGACGCACTTGGAAAAGTAGAAGAGGTGAAAAGCATTCTTCAGTCCACTCAAAGTCGATACTGGTTTCCATCATTAGCTAATCATGATGGATAGCCCAGTCGAATATTCCAAGTCAAAGAGAGAACGAGAGAGCGACAGACAACAGTCAATTGTTTCACTCCCTAACTACCACACCGTTCCTCCATTTAAGCACACACGCTCCTAAAAGAATCTCTTTTTTTTTCGTTCTTCATGGTCCATTAAAATTCGACAGCCCACTCAAATGCGTGATGAATTATGCTCCTCACTCATTAGGATCCATCCCTACGACGCGTAGGAGCACACACACCACTCTCGATCGAATTACTCCAGAGGAGGCAAAGAGAAGGATAGAACGAAAGGCCTTTTAAACACATTCAATACACCAAAAAGGAAGAAGAAAAAGAAGAAAAAAAACACGAGAACTTAACGAACGACGCTACGTCTTCATATACGTCGAAAGAAAACTAAGAAAAAAAGAACAGCAGCCACCCGCCATTTTGTATTGTGCCAACAATAGGTTTGTGGCGCAACCGCCATCTTTTCTTGGCAGCAGAAGCTCGATTGTCTCTGGCGACTTCGAAACGATGAATTTGTATGAGCAAGAACTTTGGGGAAATAAGGCGTTGATGTCTCCCGCTGTTTAACTGCATCCGTTTCCCCCCTTTCTTGTCCCTGTTGAGTATTGCTATTTTCTCACTTCATTCTTTTATTCTTCCCGTTTTCTTTTCCACTCCCTTCATTTTTTTTTCGTCTCTATTTCCTACCTAATGAAATGCGGCTGTTTATTTTGCACACGGTTGGCAAGATGTTGGTAACGATGTTTCCTCCCGGTTGCAGGATTATTGTATTCGACAAAAAAAAACCGGAAAAAAGAGGACGTTGATGCATTGTACAAGACAATGGTTTCTTCACTGATGATACTCTTCCTCCTTCGACTCAAGACAACGCTTACATTTTGTGCAGGAAAACATTTAGACAATTCAATGTCTTGAAACAAATATTTTCTCTCGCATATAAAACTTTTTTTTTTTTGACCAGATAGTTTATTCCCTATTTCACATTAATGCAGAAGTATAAAAAAGAATAATGGATATATTATTTACTATAGTAATTACTGTAAATTACATCGCAAAATTTTCATATTCGTTTTATTTATTTTATTTAACTTGAAACAATCCAGGTGGTATCAATAGTACTATTGATTATAGCGTATTAATCGATTATAGCGTATTATAGCGTATAACATATTCCTAGATACAGTTCTATTAATCAGTATAAGTATTGTATGGTACTGTTTAAGTAATCTATATAAAGTTTAAAGAATCAGTCTGTCTGTTTGATTGCGCATGACGCATTTACGGATGAAACGATTTTCAAGTAATTTGATATTTAAGTTACGCTCGATTTGAGAAAAACTGACTAAGGATAAATTTAGAATTTTTATTACAAATCCAATAAACACGTCTTTTGTATACCCTCATCCCCAATTTTAAAATTTATTCATGAGTTTCTTTATTTCGGTGTCAGGAAGATGGGTTATTAGGAATAAATGAATGAATGAATAAAGAGGGTTTATTGTTTATACCAGCGTTGTCTGTGTAATGGTTCAAATTGTTTGCTCATAACCCAACCCGATGATGACGCTAATAAAGCTTTAATGTAAAACTTTGTATAATACACACTCGTGAGATAGATATCCATTTCCTAAAATGCATCCGTTTTCACGTAACACACTGATACACGATGTGGTTTATAAATTACAAAAAAAATATCACGAACTGTTGGGTTAATACAACGAGTGTTATGTGTGTATCACTGGTTCCATCTACCTTAAAATGTTTTCTCAGCGGGTTATCGGTACAAAATTACGCTAAATTCAATATAAACATTATGCTTATTTGAAAAGGACGGAAATAACCCTGCTGTGTCTTGTCAACGTTTTCCGGCATTATTGTCAGCACATTTCCGTGCCACTAATGCGTAAACAAATTTAGATTTTGTGAAATATATTTGTTTTTATAGTAAAATGCCATTCATGCTGAAACAATAATTCACGCTGTACTGATTGCTAACTTCCAAATTTTCAATAATTTATTCTATGAAAATATTTCCAACAAATTTTAATATAACACATTTTGTAACAAATGTATTTCATTATCATCACGATGCTAATGAAATACATTTAGATTTCAGATTTCATTATCATCACGATGCTAATGAAATACATTTAGATTTCAGATTTTTAAATTTCATTATTATCACGATGCCACTTGAGCTACTAACTTTTGTATTTGTGTTGTATCACTTTTTTATTATACAACATGTACTTAATCTTGGATTTATTATACCACAGAGATGCAACCGTACTAAATAAAGCATTTTGTTAATATGTCGTTTATCTGTTTGTTTAATTTTTTGTCGATAAAGAAGTCAAACTTAATCGAGTAAGTAATAGTAAAATAAACACGATTAGACATTAAAAATAAAACTCGATTTCAACACACACAAAAACAAAATAAATAAAAGATTCCACTAATCAATTTTTCTCCTCACTTGTTCACGAATTACATCGATGAAACTAATGAGTTTAATGTAGTGGCAACGAGACAAATTAGTTCCCTGTATCTTGACGCCAATACGGAAACTCATTAAGGGAGTAGATAAGCTTTAATTCCACTCACGTCAGCCTAATATACCATGCCACTTACCAAAAAACGCCTACAGTAAACGAAAAAAAAAGCAAAGAACACAAACCCCGAGCATAAACTCACCCCATAAATACATCTAGCTTTACAATAAATTACCCAACGCAAAAAAAAAACATAAAAATGCTCATTTCTACTGCATCCAGATGTACGCAGTTGCATGACTATAAGCATAACACGAACTACCCAAAATACTGATGTCCATCTCTGTCTGGGCTTGTAGAGAAAGTCCCATTAAATGACTAACGTTTCCATTGTGTTCCAGTGACTGGATGTAATCCCACATGACTCATTCTATCGGATATCGCTTATACGAGTAAATACCACGTAGTATAAGGCTTCTATCATCATCAACTGTACCAACAACAACAATAACATCAACAACGAACCCATCAGCAAAAGCTGAGACTAGGAGGGGATCTCCTCACGAACCTAAGCGTGACGTCACTTGGCAACTCATGAATCAAAACCCCTCATTTTTTTTTCCTCCTTCTGTGCTATTTGACGACGTTTCGTTGCCAATTTTCAGAACTTCGCAACGAGGGGCCTGGGTGGCTGTTACCATGGTAACTCCAACTTAGCACTCGGCCAAGATGCACGATGGGGAATCGCATCCACCGTGCCTAATGTCAACAAATTACACGCTTGTTCTTGCCAAGTGCCTGCTTCCAACTTCTTGGACTCTTTTGCCGAGACCAGCAGCAGCTGATTTTTCTGCTTGCTGCCAAAAAAATCCACAATCGTTACTACAGGACGTGAAAAATGAGCAAGTTTGCCTCCCACTTGCAATTCTAGTTTTCGTTATATTATTGTACTAACCCCCCCCCCTAAAAAGGAAACGTACAACATTAGAACATTCTGAATGTAGACGTTTTATATGATCCATATTGTAAGCATTTGCACTTGGGGGAGGGTGGTTGACTCTAATCTAATGCTTTCATTTTTTTCGCCAATGTTACATTTGAGTTAGTCGTTGAAAATACTAATCGTTTACACGTTAACGTTAGAAAAACCCGATTTATAATAATTTACTGATTCCAATTACCAATACTGATGAAAATTAAACAATACTGTATAGTACACGTAACACTTATCAGATGTAAACATGTTTACTTGAATTTAACCCAACTAACATTTATTTGACATAACGAACACATTAATTGAAAATGGAGCTTTGATTTGGATCATGTTAAACCATAGTGAATAAACTACTTTTTACATCTTTTGAATGTATGTATAAAATAAAGCAGTTAAGTCATGATTTAGGCATAGACTAAGAATTGAAGGGCCTGGTGTAAAAGAGTGTTAAGAAACATTTTTACAATTTCGAAGAAAACGCGCTTAAAGATCTGAATTTGCCTGGTTTATGGGCTATGTCAAACTTCTTACACTAATATCTTTGCACGTATTGTTGTTTTGCTCAAAATTATGAGTTAGAAAGGTAGAATTACACCTGATACATTCATAAATGTTTTTAGGACAATTTTGAGACTTATCACCCTTTCACACCAGGCCCTTCAATTATATTTCTGTACCAATTAGAAAGTTACACGGTATTACGAAGCAATCGCAATAAGATGCAACCCTAAGGACAAACCATACGTAAAATCATCATTTTTCTAAAATTGAAAGTTTTTTACTTATTCCCCTGTGGTTCAAAAACGATCCATTTGAATGTCTTTCGTAGCAATTTAAGATGCACTATGCTAAGAAATGCATTAGAAATAACCTTCCAAAATATGCCTTTAATGTTTAAAATCCGTTGCATGAAAAACATGTAAGCATATTTATTTTCGGTAGTTACACCGTATATCAAATGGTCAACGGTGTTTTACATGTAAACGACCACTTTTGCATAAGATAAGAAAAGAAAAACATATGTTCCAAGAGTCATGATTTGCATGGTACAACTTTATTTATGTCTTGAGATTTGCCCATATTCGAAATAGCGAGTTTTACCGATGGGGAAACTGGAAGGTAGCAGCATTATGCGCACATACACCTCTTTCTTGCCTGATACCACCACTACTACCACCACTACCACTATTCCCTATTGACCAAAATTCGACCGTTTTTCCTACATCCTCGCTTTTCATCCACCCCCCCCCCCCTGCTAGTAGCGAACTTCAATATCCGATCGCCTCACTTTCTACTTGGGTTGAGATGGCTTGAAGGGGGGCGTTGGCCACTCGATCGGCCAACGCAATTCTTCACTCACTGGCGACACCTTCCCTGAATGGAAGATAAATGGCCAAGGCAGTGGCGTATGACGGACGCAATCATTCCCCCGGCTAACTTGCATTCACCGCTAACAGGGAGGCGTGTCGACCCACCACCGATCAATGCCACGGGCTACTATTCATTTTCTTGCAAACGTCGTACAATAAATTCGCTTTAAAAATTCTAATGCCAACCCAACCACCACCACCACCACCCGCGGGAAACAGCCGGCAGCGTTCCACCTTTGCTGCTATTTCTCTATTTTTTCCCTCGTTCCCTTTTCTCTCAAAAGCTTTTCGACCGCGAATGGGAGATTGAGCCAAACCGAGAAAAAACTTATGTCGAGTCATGATGATGCTGATTTTTTTTTTCACTTTCATGTACGCCAACTGACCTATAGCATTCATTTCGTCATCTCGAAACGAAATCAGTTTCTCATTATTTACAATCGCGAAAGCCACAATCCGATGGGCATAACCAATCACCATACTAAAGAAGCAAAAATAAACCTTTAAAAAACGAACTTTTAGTTGTTTTTTTCCTCTTGGTCAACAGCGATAACTTACCCGAACTATCAAACTTTTTATACAAAAACTTTAACTTTCAAATTTTATGCATCATAAACACATTGGAGCAAGTTAATATTTTTTTTGAGAAAAATATATTCACAATTTTTTTTTTAAATTACTAATAAAAATAAACACTATAAAAGTGATATATTACATTTATGAATTTTTGTGATTAGTATTTTAACGATGTACACTTATATGCACCTGATGATTTTAGTAGCTTTCTACAACCTTTTATACTGTATAACTTGGCTTGACCATTATGTGTATGTATGTACAGTATGTATGTGCGCGCGCTTCAACATTTTTGCGTTTTATTTTGAACAACTTCCCAATATCCCAAGAAGCTAAAATAAAAAAGGTAGACACAGTCTGTAGTACATTTAATTCCATTTGAATTTGACTGATCAATATCGTGTTTATTTCGAGAAAATATTACGTGAAGCTGCGGTTTTTCTTGTAGTGTTGTTGACGCTGACAATCACATACTTTAATTTAAGCACTGTAAAGCTAAATCAGACACTATAAATATGCATAAATACATATTAGGGTGTTCCAAAAAACATCAAAGTTCAAAAATGCTTTGGGTCACCCCCTAAAATATTTCTCTATGATGGTATAAGTTCACTTGATTTTATTCAGCTCGATTGAAAAATATTAATAGGCGCCGCAAGAGCTTGGAAAATGCAAAAACAATGTTCATGCTCAGTCCGCATCCTTTGCTCTACCTTGCCGCTGCTGTGCGGTTTTCCAGCCGTGCTTCTTGACGCGCATCATATGGACGACCTATTTCTTTTCTCACTCTTATTTCATGTCACTCTAGTCTCGGTGGGTATTTTAAAAGAAATTCTCATAGACTCTGGAACACATTAACGTATAGATCGTGGAAATCTATCAATATTTAAATAAACTATAGCCCATTTACAATAGGTAGTGAGTATCAGATCTACCACCTTGTATTGGCACTTGTATTGTTTGTTCCTATGCATTAGTGTCTATGTTTTGCTCTGTTCAGTTATATGTTGTTTGTAATTATTGTATATTTTCAATTTTGTCCTTTTTTCCTTTTGTTTCAGTTTTGTGTTTTTGTTGTACATGGTACTATTGATCGTTTTGAACGAAATAATAAATAAATAATAAATAAAATATATTACTTTTATAATTTACTAAACATAGTTTATCTGAGCAATCATTCATTGTTATGAATCCGTTGAAATAAACACCTAACACAAATCAATAACTTTCCATGTGTTATGTTTCAAATACTATACTTTTAAAACAAAAATGCAGTATCAAGCCAGGTTAAAAGGTTGTACTGAAAAACGAACTTGTTTCCTGTTACGTGTAAATCACTTTGATATATATATTATCAAACTGGACCTTGCAGCACTAAGCCCAATAAAATCCAAGCAACAGTATAATTATATTACAGATAACCTGTGTATTATATACACAGCACTTTTACTGAAATAAGTCAACGAAACGTATTCTTAAATCTTAAGTTCATTCACAAGCTTTATATTTATCTTCGATTCATTGTATCGGAAACTATACTCTACCAAAGTTTTTTTTTTCTCCAAACAACGTGTGTAATGTAAGCTTAGTCTGTTCCATTTGACTTCAATTTGAAGGATGAATAAATTTTAAGCCCAAAAAAAAAAGCAACTTTCCTCCCAGGGAAAAGTAAACGGTCGACAACATATTCTTTTAGAAACATCAAGCGCTTCATTTGCAAGACAACAAGAGTTCTTCCACGTCAATAGGTTTTTCTAAGCGAATCCCCCCAAAAAAATAAACGAAAAAGAAAATAGGAAACGAGAAGCCTCATTCGCATATTTTTTACATACACATCACCCGGAGACACCAAAAAAAACTAACCTCGAAACGTGGAACAAAACGGGTACGCGACACTAATGCATTGTATTAACCTTTATTATAAGACACGATGGCATTTATGATTCGAACAAGTTGAAACGAAGTTTTCTGTTCCCTTAACTGTTTCAGATAGGGGTTGTTGATGATGAATGATCATCTCATCTCCCACGTAAAAAAAAGCACTCGGCACGAGCGTGACAAGATAGAAAAGCGATGAGAAACTAGCTTCGTGTTGATGCTTAGCGATTATATTAATGATGAACGAGAAGATGTGATGGAGCAAGACATGTGCTACAACAACACGCGACACGTCATCTTAGGTCGTTCGTCTGCAAATCGCGTTGTGACATTGCTAACAGTTTCCGTACCAAAAAAAGAAAAATATTTCATCATCCGAAAGACAAAATAATAAAAATAAAGTAAAGTTTAGCAATCCCGTTTGACGTTTTTTGTTTTACTCTTTTCCATCAACCGTGATCAGAGAGTAAACTCCAGAGAAATAAAAGAAAAAAAATTGAAACAAGCTAATAAACTCAAAGTACAATGTTTCTATAAAAAAAAATACCAAAGTTGAACGAAAAAAAAAAAAGTTGAAGTGGGAGCAAAAGAAAAAAAAAATATCAACCCGATAATCTTGGAGAAAATACAATCGATTCGGAGCCATTTCCTACCCCCACTTTTTTCTTTTCTCGGTGTTCACAATGGGCAGCTGTATTGACACAAGGAGGAGTACTAGTCAAGTAGGAAAAAAAATCGATAGCGAGCTTTTAAAAAATGAATGGATACAAGGGGTACGATGGCTGACCTTATTCTGAAAATTGTTTCCTTCCCAAGTATTCCTTATTTTAAAGGTAAATGTGCAGGTTGTTGCGTTATTACAGGTTTGGAGATATTGCAGGTTATCTTGAAAAATGATGGGGTAATTTTTTTTTTTGTATTCGTCGTTTTAATGCAGATATCGCTTAACTCTGGGTTCACTCCTCCACTAGGCAGATGCATGCTTCACATGATGCACGAAAGGTGTGCAGAAAAGCTGTTAATTCAGGAAACTTCAAAATTCTTATCAGCGATAATGACTTAATCAAAATGCGTTACTGAATGATGATATAGTTATCATAAATTTTACATGCTATAATTTTCGACTTATAAAACGCAATCGCATGACATTAAATATTTTTTTTAAAGGCGAAATAGCTTTCAATGTTTTGATTCATCAATACTGTACACACAACAAGTGAACTCATTGTAAGCGTATTATAATTGGTCTAATGCATACAGAGCCTATAATAAAGTCATGTTAGTCAGTGTTATAAGTGTGGTATCTAATGTATACCGTTACATGTATTCTCTCAATATATTTTTGTATCATGATTTGTTAGCATGAGTAAATAAAGGGAAAATTACAGTATTAGTTTAATACATCGCGTGTACTGGCAAAGCAGGAGTTACGAAATTTTGTATATTTTTTATACCATTAACAAAATTGTAAAAAATAAATTGTAAACATTTAAATAACATTATAGCTAAATCTGCTTGTTTAAATCACCTAAAATTAAACAAGTAATTTAAACAAAGTTGCTTATTTAAAAAAACAACCCGACTGCGCATAATCTATAAACACACACA